>JZKD02S1733688.1:7726-22859 GCA_000966675.3 Picea glauca | reverse complement strand
GTAGCCCACACTGGGTGAACCACGTAAATCTATGTCTCTCTTGTATTGTGTGTCTTCTGTGTTTTGTTTTTGCATTTGTTTTATTTTATTGCTCCGCGGTCCTATTTTTCTAACAGTGAGTGTGTGTGTAAATGAGGCGCTAGCCTTTTTATTTATACAATTTGGTAGGTGAATTTTCACTAACAGGGCCGACTTCTCAATATGGGTGGTTATAGCCACCTTTAATTAATCTGGAGGCCGACTTCTCATTTTGCCTATTACAATTAGGGTTTGACCAATCCGCAAAAGGGGATTTGGTCATTTACAATACCCGACATGATCAATTTGCAAAAGGGGATTGATCTAATGAACAATACATCGATAATAAATAGAATACTCTTTGTAGTTACATTATTTCAACACTCCCCTTTAACAAGAAGAGTATTCTACAACAACATCAGGCGAGAGAGAGGGCAACATCATCAACAACATCCTGGAACACTAACCGACGTATCTATAAATCATCATAAGTTTTTCTCATCAACAACATTGTCATTCACAATGGAATGAAATCATCATCTGCATCAATATGGATTAGTATAAAACTAATACATCATCATCACAACACGAGGCTGGCCACATCATCATAGCACGAGACTGGCACACTACACAACAATCAAGATGGAATCACAACACAACAATTGTAATGTCCCCAAGGCCGAGCCCTGTTGTAAATCATGTCTATGAAGTATAAAGCTTGCATTATGAATTGTAATTATGTTTTATAGGCTGGTGAGCCACGTTTATATAAGCTGGTGGGCTTATGTGATTATTAGGCTAGAGAGCCTAAGTGTTCAAGTCCAAGAGCCTAATTTTTGTACATGTAATGGTGCACATTATTAATGTAAAAACATCTTTACGTGTGGACCGACCACGATGAATGAGTGATGGGGGACTAAGCTTCCACAAATCCTGGGTAGGGAGAGGGGGTTGAGAGGTTGGAGGAGGGGCTAAGCCGAGGGGGCTTAAACCCTTAAGAATAATATTAAATTATTATTCTAAAATGACGTGTGAAACATGTTTCCTTGATCCCAAATCCCTAGAAGGGGAAACGCATGCCTAAAAGCGCACACTAGCTGATGAAGCGCATGCAGCCTCATGGGTGACACGTGTTAGCCCATGAGAATGCAGTTAAAATCTAATAAGAGATCCGTGTTGGGGGTTCGTCCGACATTCCTCCATCCATCACCTGAGTCGGGAGTTTGTTCTCGATCCTCCGTCGGAACTGGCGGGTGTCCAAGAGCGACCTATGTTTGGTGTTCATACTTAGATCCATCACCTGAACTGTCTAAGCCTCTGCGTGGAATATTTGTGTACCCTTATGCATTTACGAAACTAGAACCAAGAAGCCATCTTGTGTTTCCGGTTGAGAAAGCCAAAGTGTCCCGTAATTGCTGAGCTTTGTTATACTGTTGCGCATGTCTGTCGTTAGCTTTGGGTGTTCGTGCCTATGTTCTAGTTGATTGTTGTGGCCGTGCAGTGATTGACTACGTGTGGCTTGATGGCCAACGTATACAACAATCTCTCCAGGTGAGAGAGGTGGTTTAGGTTGAAGGGATAGGTTGCCTATCTTGTGAGGGACCCTCTCCAGGTGAGAGAGTGCGCAGAAGAAGGAGAGAGCTCCTGGAAGGAACCCTGTAGCTGCCACCGAGCTCGGAGATTTCCGGTCCGTTCTGTTGCTGAAGCCCAAGGCAAGGGAGGTTAGTAGCCGAAGGACTGTCTAGGTGACAGTGAAGGTGTATACTCCTGGGGTGGGACAGGCATGTGGGGAAGGAGAGTCTGTGGGCAGTGGGCATAAGTGGTTCCTGGGAGAGAATCCTCCTTTTACGTGTATTCTTCTTGTGAACCTTACCTAGCCTAGGATTCCTTTCCCGATGGATCTTAGTCCTAGCTCGAGGGTGACCTACTGCTGAGAGTGATGAGTAGCACGGTCTAAGGTTGGGAGGTTCGTGGAAGGTCTGCACGCAGTTGGTGGCGTGTGACAGTTTCAAAGATACGTGTCACTATGTTTTGTAATTCTATAATAAATCAAATTTCATACCTGTGATTCGAGCAATGTTTATCAGGTATTCTATGGTGTATATGAATTATTGTTATTTCCCTTAATTATGAAATTCTAGCAATAATTCTATGTTTAACTGTACTTAAGCGTTATAAATTCATTAGAATGCATAATATGTTACAGGAGTGTTTTCCACGTAGTAATGTTGGCCCGACCGTGGGGTTGATGGTCGGGGACATTACAGTATGGTATATGAGCCATAGTTTCCACGCTGAGCCTGGATGGGCCGGATAAGTGGTCTTTGGACCAAGGTTTTGAGAATAAATTGTGTCTGGAGGACTAATTTCAGACCCCAAAATGTTTTTGAGTGTCAACGGGCTACTTGATCGTGTTACAAAGTTCAAGAGGTGTAGTGGTATTATAAAACCCGCAGTCGGTGTGGTATATGGCCATAGGGAGAGAGAGAGAGATCAACACCAGAAGTGTTGGAGTCGTATGATCTGTTCGAGAGGAAAGGAGAACTCTCACTACTGTCATATCTGGAGAACGTGCACAAGGTTTAAAAACCCTTTGGAGTTTCACAAGAGTGTGGAAATCGCGATACGCGAAGTCCCGACTTCATCAGAACCGTCCATCGGAAGGGACATGTGGAGAGAGATCAACCTTTTGCTGACTCATGACTTGAATTGGTCAAAGCGCGAGTCTGTGAGGATTCACAAAACGTGAATTCATGATTGGATCACAACCGTCGTTCCAAGAGAGATCTGGATCGTTAATTGTCCAGGAAGAAATCAACATTTCGGGAATAGGGAGAACGAAGGTGGAAAATCTTTTGACCTCATGACACACGAAATCCCGATATATGAGATGTCGATGAGATCTGAGTCATCAGATCATGGGGAATCGATATCGTTAGATCGAGCAGAAGAGAAGGGAGTCATTTCGGGAGTTTGTTTGTCGAGAGAAATGGGAGGTGCTGAGGCACAAACTCCCAAGGCCTGAAACCCGAAACCCTGGAATGCCAAAAAGGATCTGCACCGTAGATCTGAGAGAGGATCTGACCATTGGATTTCACTTGGAATGGATGTGGACACATGGGTGTGTACCACGTGCCAGTGGGTCGAGAAGAAAAGTGAGAGTGGTGGGACCCGATGACATCGCCGAAGGTGACGTGGACCCTCCTGAGTGTGCCACTTTCCACTGTGGATGTGGGAGACAACTGTGCTCTGTGGGCCTGGAGGGTAAGAAAATCGAATTTTCAGAAGTTGGGGGTTGGAGAGGGAAGCGAGTATGAGATCCTCGAGGACCAAAACCTCGAAACTCGAAGTCCCGAAGTCCCGAAAACTTCAAAGACCGAAAAATCGCAGTGGATTCTAACTGTTGAATGTTGGGTAAACGTGGACCGTTGATCCACCCGATTTCACGAATTCGGTAATCGAAAATCCTGGAGATAGTTGCGTGTGCCTTAAAAATCTTTGAATACCGAAATCTTGAGTAGCACCTAGTAGATTTAGCGCTTGGTCACGAGGGGTAGGGACAAAGAAAAAGGGGGCTATCACCCAAAAGTTACAGAGCCAAACAAGAGCTCGAAAAATTCATGAACTCTGAGCATTTTAGAGTTGTTTGGAAATGCGAACGTTTTAAAATTGTTTATGAATGATGAGGGATTTGTTAAGAAATGAAGACATAACAATTTCGGTTGTTTGAAGGTTGTTATTGCAGAAGTTTGATGAGTACCAGAACCGGTTAGAATTAACATTGAGTGCAAATAAATTGAAGAGGTGCGGATTGCCTCCAATTCAGAGAATGAAAGAGAAGGAAGGGATTTCAACTGGGGAGTCGAAGGATCGAACTCCAATGGACACAAAAAAGAGATGGATAAGGAGGGTCATATAATGAAAATCGTTGAAAAATTACAGAAGGATGCCCAGGCTCACCGAGCTGATAGCCAAAAGCTCATGAGACTCAGGGATTAGTAGGGTGAATTCAACTTAAAGATGTTGAAGAGTCTGGAAAGAATAGAAAAGAAATTGGAAAAGGAGAGTGACTCGAGCAATACAGAGAGTCGTAGGACCCCTGAGAGGAAAATAAGATCAAGGAGTGTCAGTAGACATCATCGTCTCTCCCCAAATCATTCCGATAAGGAATCACACAGTAGTTCAAGCCCATCGCCTACCAGGAAGCATAGGAGGTCTGGGGTGGATGAAATGAAAGGAGAAATGAATAAGATTAAGCCTCCGACATTTGATGGAGAACACCAGAAGGAAGAAGATGCTGAGACATGGCTGCTTGGTATGAGGAAATAATTTCAACTGCAGAATGATTCCTCTCATGTAGAGGGCAGGATTTCCATGTATCAACTAAAGGGAAAGGCATCCATGTGGTGGGATCAACTTGTGCAGGTGCAACACATCAGAGAAAAAGACATCAAATGGAAAGAATTCACGAGGTATTTCGAGAGGAAATACTTAACTAAAAGATATTATGACAGAAAGATGAAAGAGTTCTTTGAACTCAATCTAGACAACAGGACCATTGATGAATATGAACAAAAGTTTTTGGAATTACTAAAGTATGTTCCGTTCATCAAAGATGAGATTGTCAAGATTCATAGGTATCTGAGTGGACTGCCACCTTCCATTGGTGACAAGATTCAATGTGATGACCCTAAGACTATGGAAGATACGATAGGAGGGTGAAATGCTTGTATGAACAGAAAAAAGAAAAGCCTACTTTTTGGAAGGCTTGGGATGATCAGAAGAAGTTCAGGAAAGAGCAGAGGAAGAAGGGAAACAAGCCTCCATTTTTCATAAATAGTCCTCAGGTACATCCATCTTTTAAAGAGCCCAGGAAGGCTTAAGTGGGTGGGAAAATGCCAAGACCGCCACCTATGGAGTGTTGGGGTTGTAAAGGAAACCATAGGTACACAAATTTCCCCCATAGAAATGATAAAATGAGAGTCGTCCACAATGTTTAGCAAGCTGAAATAGTGCAGGATATGGGCAGTAGAATGCCAAGGATATACACATCCCTGGACAACAAGCAAGTTGAATTTCAATCGCACATGATTGAAGTGGAAGGTATGATTAACAACCGACCATTTACTATTTTAATTGACTCAGGGGCTAGCCATAATTATATAGATCCTAGAGTGGTGGAAAGTTTGCATTTGTCAAAAAACAAACATGAAAAGTCTTGGTTAGTGCAGCTAGCTACAACAACCAAGAGGAAAGTCATAGAGTTAGTCAAGTACTATCCTGTGGACATGAATGGACTGGGCATGAAGGCTGAATTGAACATTCTGCCATTAGGCTCTTATGACTGTCTAATTGGGATGGACTAGTTGGACCAACACCATGCCATCTTGGATTTTTGTAATAAGGCATTCACTTGCTTAGATGAAGAAGGGAATCAGAAAATAGTCCAAGGAATTCCTAGAGCTGTTGCTGTCAGAGAAATCTCAGTGATGCAGCTGAAGAAGTGCTACAGAAAAGGCTGTCAATTATTCGCAGCCCATGTGGGGGAAACACCTAAGGACAAGGTGTCAAGTATTGAACAATATGAGGTACAAAAAGAATTCGAAGATAGATCTAAAATCGGGATATCATCAGGTAAGGATAAAATATGAAGACATCAACAAGACCACCTTTAGAGCAAGGTATGGTCATTACGAGTTCACAATGGTGCCATTTGGACTGTCAAATGAACCCGCTATTTTTATGTGCTTGATGAATGGAGTATTCAGGGACTATCTAGACAAGTTTGTCATAGTCTTCCTGAATGAAATCTTGGTGTATTCCAAGTCGGAAGAAGAACATGAGTGAAATCTGAGGATGGTGCTGCAAGTGCTAAGAGAGCACCAGTTGTATGCCAAGCTAAGAAAGTGCTCATTTTATCAGGAACAGATCCATTACTTGGGGCATATTATCTCGAAGGATGGGATAGTTGTAGACCCTGAGAAGATTGAATCCATCAAAGAATGGTTAGCGCCAAAGAATGTGGTGGAATTTAGATCCTTTATGGGTCTAGCGGGTTATTACAGAAGGTTTATCGAAGGGTTCTCGAGGATAGATCACCCTATCACTTCCTTGCTAAGGAAGGAGAAAAGGTTTCAGTGGACATAAGATTGTGAGAAAAGATTTCAATGATTGAAGCAACTGTTAACCAGTGCTCCAATATTGAGAATTGCAGACCCAAACGAAGATTTTGTGGTGTTCACTGATGCATGTAAAGAAGGACTGGGAGGAGTCCTTAGTCAAAATGGATTTGTAATTTTTTATGAATCCAGGAAGTTGAAAGAGCACGAAAAGAACTACGCAACTCATGATTTGGAGTTGGCAACCATCGTTCACGCTCTGAGGAAGTGGAGACATTACCTCATGGGAAGGAGGTTTGAATTGAGAACATACCATAATGGCCTGAAATATTTGTTTGATCAACCAACCTTAAATGCTAGACAAAGTAGGTGGATATAATTTCTGTGTGAATATGACTTTGATATCAAGCATATCAAAGGGAAGGAGAATAAAGTGGCTGATGCACTTAGCAAGAGGGTGCATGAAATACATGCTACAACTATTAGCATGTATCAGACTGATATTAAAAGAAAAATTCTGGAGGCTGCAAATGCAGATCTGCAATATAGAGAATTGGTAGCAAAGCCACAACAGGTAAGATGCCACAGAAAGTGGATATTTATAAATTGGGAATAGATGGAATACTGTTGCACAAGAACATAATTTTTGTACCCAACGTCCAGGACTTGAAATAGATAATTCTGCAGGAGATGCATAATGTGCCTTATGTAGGGCACCCTGGATATCAGAAAACTGTGGCAATGATCAAAAGCCATTACTTTTGGCCAGGTATGAAGAAATATATTGCAGAATACATCGCCAGATGTATGGAGTGCCAAAAAGTTAAAGCTGAGCATAGGCACCCAGTAGGGTTGCTGCAACCCTTACCCATTCCTGAGTGGAAGTGGGAAGTAGTAACGATGGATTTTATTACGGGATTGCCCAGAACATGCAAGAAACATGATTCAATCATGGTGGTGGTGGACAAGCTTACAAAATCTACCCATTTTATTCCACTGAAAACTACTCACAAGGTAGCAGATGTTGCTGATATTTTCATAAAGGAGGTGGCACGATTGCACGAAATTCCTAAAACAATTGTGTCTGACAGAGACCCGGAATTCACCTCGAATTTCGAGAAAAGGTTATTCAAGGGATTCAGAACAAATTTGAATTTTAGTACAACCTATCATCCTGATTCGGATGGGAAGACAGAGCGGGTGAATCGAGTGATAGAAGACATACTGAGAATGTGTGTGATAGATAAACCATCGAAATGGGAAGACTACCTACATTTGGTAGAATTCACCTACAACAATGGGTATTAGGCATCGTTGAAGATGATCCCATTTGAAGCGCTTTATGACAGAAAGTGCAACACTCCAGTAAGCTAGGATAACCCAACTGATAGAGTGGTAGTTGGGCCAGAATTGCTCAAGGAAATGGAAGACCAAATGATAAAAACTAAGCAGAATTTGAAAGCTACCCAAGACAGGGAGAAAAGTTATGCTGATAAGAACAAAACCCACAGAGAGTTCAAAGTGGGTGATCATGTTTTCCTGAAAGTGAAAGCTAACAAGAGTTCCATAAAGCTGGGAAGTTGTGCCAAGTTGGCAGCCAGATTTTGTGGGCCATTTGAAATCTTGGAAAGGATTGGGCTAGTTGCATATATGCTTGCATTACCTGCATCCATGAATGTACATAATGTGTTTCATGTTTCATTGCTTAAAAAGTATATGCCTGATGCTAATCATGTAATTGATTGGAATGTGATCCAGGTGGAACAAGAAGGTGTCCTGCAAGTGCATCCTTTGCGCATATTGGACAGGAAAAACAAACAGCTCCAGAATTGAGCTATAGGACTTGTAAAGGTCCAGTGGACCTGGTACGGTCCTGAGGACACGACATGGGAGCATGAAGATGTTATGCAGGCATAGTACCCGCATCTTTTTGAAAATTTTGAAAAGCTTGCAGATGCAGTGTGAAGTTGCACTGAGGATAGTGAAAAAATAAGGGGAGGGGACTGTAATGTCCCCAAGGCCGAGCCCTATTGTAAATCATGTCTATGAAGTATAAATCTTGCATTATGAATTGTAATTATGTTTTATAGGCTGGTGAGCCAATTTTATATAAGCTGGTGGGCTTATGTGATTATTTGGCCAAAGAGCCTAAGTGTTGAAGGCCAAGAGCCTGATTTTTGTACATGTAATGGTGCACATTATTAATGTAAAAACATCTCTGCATGTGGACTAACCATGATGAATGAGTGATAGGGGACTAAGCTTCCACAAAGACTGGGTAGGGAGAGGGATCTGAGAGGTTGGAAGAGGGGCTAAGCTGAGGGGGCTTAAACCCTTGACAATAATATTAAATTACTATTCTAAAATGATGTGTGAAACGTGTTTCCCTGATCCCAAATCCATGGAAGGGGAAATGCGTGCCTAAAAGCGCACACAATATGATGAAGCGCATGCAGCCTCATGGGCGATGCGTGTTGGCCCAGGCGCATGCAGTTAAAACCTATGAAGAGATTCGTGTTGAGGGTTCGTCCGACATTCCTCCATCCATCACCTGAGTCGGGAGTCCGTTCTCGATCCTCCATTGGAACTGGCGGGTGTCCAAGAGTGACCTCTGTCTAGTGTTTGTACTTAGATCCATCACCTGAACTGTCTAAGCCTCTGCGTGGAATCTTTGTCTACCCTTACACATTTCCGAAACTAGAAACAATAAGCCATCCTGTGTTTCCGATTGAGAAAACCAAAGTGTCCCGTAATTGCTGAGCCTTGTTATGTTGTTGCGCTTGTCTGTCGTCATCTTTGGGTGGTCGTGTCTATGTTCCAATTGATTTTTGTGTCCGTGCAGTGCTTGACTGCGTGTGGCTTGTTGGCCATCATATACAATACTATCTCCAGGTGAGAGAGGTGGTTGAGGTTGAAGGGACGGATTGCCTGGCCTGTGAGAGACCCTCTCCAGGTGAGAGAGTGCGCAGATGAAGGAGAGAGCTCCTGGAAGGAACCCTGTAGCTTCCACATAGCTCAGAGATTTCTGGTTCAGTCTGTTACTGAAGCCCAAGGCAAGGGAGGTTAGCTGCCGAAGGACTGTCTAGGTGACAGTGAAGGTGTATACTCCTGGGGTGGGACAAACATGTGGGGAAGGAGAGTCTGTGGGCAGTGGGCATAAGTGGTTTCTAGGAGAGAATCCTTCTTCTTTTACGTGTATTATTCCTATAAACCTTACCTAGCCTAGGATTCCTTGCCTGATGGAGCTTAGTCCCAGCTTGGGGGTGACCTATTGCTGAGAGTGATGAGCAGCGCGGTCTAAGGCTGGGAGGTTCGTGGAAGGTCTGCACGTAGTTGGTGGCGTGTGACAGTTTCAAAGATAAGTGTCACTATGTTTTGTAATTCTGTAATTAAATAAATTGCATACCTGTGATTCGAGCAATGTTTATCACGTATTCCGTGGTGTATATGAATTATTGTTATTTCCCTTAATTATGAAATACTAGCAGTAATTCTGTGTTTAACTGTAATTAAGCGTTATAAATTCATTAGAATGCATAATATGTTACAAGAGTGTTTTCCACGTAGTAACATTGGCCCGACCGTGGGGTTGATGGCCGGGGATGTTACAACAATTAAGCTGGAATCACAACACATCAATTAAGTTCGAATCTCAACACAAAAATTAAGCTGGAATCTCAACACAACAATTAAGATGGAATCAAAACACAACAATTAACCTGGAAGCACAACACTAGGCTGGCATCACCACACAAAAATTAAGCTGGAAGCACAACACTAGGCTGGTATCACCACACAACAATTAAGTTGGAAGCATAACACTAGGATGGCATATCAACACAACACTACTCCCCCTATCGAGGGAGGTCCTTTCAGACTATACCGAGCTTATCTCAAAAGTGCTCAAACTTTACACGAGATAGAGGCTTGGTCAACACATCGACAACCTGTTCTTTCGTGCTAACATATTGGAGCTTTATGACTCCTCTCTGCACCATGCCACGGATGTAATGGTATCAAATCTCTACGTGTTTCGACTTGTCATGAAATGCATGATTCTCTGTCATCTTTATGCAGCTTTGGTTATCACATAGGATCGTGGTTGCTTCAATATCTAGGTCGAATAGACCTGTTAACAACTTCCGAAGCCATATGGCTTCACAAATGGTAGAACACGCATCAATGTATTCTGCTTCTGCTGTACTGAGAGAAATACTTGATTGCTTCCTACTCTACCATGAGATCATGGCTGATCCAAAACTGAAACAACATCCTGAAGTCCTCTTCCTATCAGAGACACTTCCAGCCCAATCTGAATCAGTGCACCCACTCAGTGTGAAATCATGATCTCCATCATAGATGAGACCACAATCTAATGTACCCTTAAGGTACCTCATCATATGTTTTGCAAAAAATATGTGAACATGTCTGGGTTCTACCAGAAACTGACTCAAAGTGTTCATAGAAAAACAAATATCTAGTCTTGCGTTCGTCAGATACATCAACGATCCAATGATCTGTCTATACATCATGGCATCAATCAATTCTGACGAAGTGCCGACCAGAAGTTTCAGCTTCATTTCCATGGGTGTATTCATGGACTTGCAGTCCAACATATCAAATCTCTTCAGGATTTAAACTACATACTTCCGTTGGTTAAGGAAGGTCCTCTCTGGGCTCTGCCATACCTCAAGACCTAAGAAATAATGCATTAGGCCAAGGTATTTCATCTCAAATTCTAAAGCAAGCTTCTTCTTACATTCGGTAATGATATTTTCTTCTCCAGTTAAAAATAAGTCATCCACATACAACAACAATATCACCGACTCATCATTCATAACCTTGAAGTAGAGGTTAGAATCAACTTTACTTTTGGTAAATCCCAAGCTCATCAGAAAACTGTCTATCCTTCCATACCAAGCTCTAGGAGCTTGCTTCAACCCGTACATAGCCTTATTCAACTTGTAGACATGAGTCTTCCTGTCTTCAACTTAAAATAATTGAGGTTGTTCTATATACACTTCTTTTTCGATGACACCATTTAGGAAGGATGTATTTACGTCCATCTGGTGTAACTTCCACTTCATCTTAGCTGCAAGGGCTATGATGGTTCTGATCGAAGTGTATCTGGCTACAGGAGCGAATATATATTCATAGTCAATGCCTTCCTTTTGAGAAAATCCACGAGCGACAAATCTTGCTTTATATTTCTCAATACTTCCATCAACATCATGTTTTATTTTGAAAATCCATTTGGAAGATACCACATCCTTTCTCTTCGGTCTGGGAGCTATTTCCCAGACATCATTATTTATTATGGATTGGTATTCTTCTATCATGGCATCTGCCCATTCTTTCTTCTGAATGGTTTCTTCAAAGAATGTAGGATCCTTCTCTAGGAGATCACACATCAAATCCATATAACTGGAGAATGGATTAGGTCTCTTCACCTGTCTCGTGGTTCCTTCGGGAACACCATACTTATATCCATCTTGAATAAACTCCCTAGCCCAATTAGGCTTTCTCTTATGGGAGATCATCATCTGAGGAGGTTCTTGAAATTCTACTATGTCATGATCTTCTAGAATTTCCTCATTAGGGGAAGCTATGACTTCCCTCACTGGTTCTGCAAATCTGGGAACCTTCCTCACTGATTCTGCAACTCTGGGAGCTACAGGTTCCTCTTCATATATTTCTTCAAGCTGGAATCTTCTTGATTTCTTGAGTGTTGCATCTTCATCAAAGGTCACATCCCTGCTAATCTCAATGTGATGGTGACCTGGTATATAAATCCTGAAGGATTTGGAGACTTCATAGTATCCAACAAATATTCCCTTCTTTCCTGAAGGGTCCAACTTGTTTCTCTTCTCTTTCGGAATATGTACAAATACTGGGAAGCCAAATATTTTGAGATGGCTTACTTCTAGCTTCTTTCCAGAGAACATCTCTTCAGGAGTCTTGAACCCAAGTGCACTATGGGACAATCAGTTTTGTATATATGCTGTTGGTTTTTTGTTTTTTTTTTGCTGCTTCTGCCCATAAGCACATTGGAAGATCATGATCATGGATCATGGTCTTCACTGCTTCCATTATTTTTCTGTTCTTTTTTTCTGCCACACCGTTTTTTCAGGATTGTAAGGAGTTTTGAGATCCCTCTTAATCCCGACATCTTTTCAATAGTTTACAAACTCTTTTGAGGTGTATTATCCTCCATTATCTGACCTGAGTATCTTGATATTTCTTTCAGAAAGATTCTCTATCAAGGCTTTGAATTCCTTGAATTTACTGAACACTTCATCTTTTGATTTCAACAAGTAAACCCAGGTTTTACGAGAATAATCATCAATAAAATATACATAGTATACATACCCATTGATGGAGGATGATGGTATTGGTCCACACACATCTGAGTGAATGAGTTCTAGTACTCCTACTTTGTTGTCTCTCTTTGGAAAAAGGGCTCTTGATGTTCTTCCCTTGTGCACATCCATCAAACACACCTTCATGGTCAACCTTGAGTTCTGGTAGACCTGTGACTACCTTTCATATATACTATTCCTTGTAGTTGATGTGTTCTAATATTCTATGCAAAAATTCACATGAATTCTCAATGGCATGGGTCATGGCTGCTTCTGAGTGACCCTTTAGTTTATACAAGCCACCTTCTTCTTTTCCAATGACGATTGCTTCTTTCATGGTTTCTCCTTTAGCCCACATAAGAAATTCTCCATCTATAAAGGAAATTATGAAGCCTTTCTTTTCTAAGGTTGATATGGAGAGTAGGTTCTTTGTCAAACCTGGTACATAGAGTACATCCTTCATCTTCATTGGAGTCCCTGAATTAAGCTTGTAGTTTGATTCTCCCACTCCCTTGATAGGATATTGATAATCATCTCCAAGTGTAACTTTATGAGAAAACTTCTTTTCTGAAAGGCAAGAGAGAACATCTCTTTGACCTATCATGTGCTTGTAAGCACCACTATCAATGAACCAAGTGTCCTCTCCAGGTGTTACCGATCCTGATAGGGCCGAGATTAAGACATAGTCTTTAATTTGTTCTCTTAACATCCTTGCGGGTGGATCTTCATCTTCAACTGCATGGGCATGATGTCTCTTATTTATCCTATTGTATTCTTCTCATCTAGCTGGACAATGTCTCACAATATGTCCCATCTTGTCACAATGGTAGTATTGGACATATGAGTAATCTCTTTCCTTTCTTTGTCCTTTCTTCTGGAATTTCTTTGGTTGAGATTCTTTATGACTGAATCTGTTTTGGGGGTGAGACTCTTTATGAGTTTCTTTCTGGAAGTAAGACTTCTTTCTTCCTCCTTTAGTGTGAGTAGCTAGGGATTGATCTTCGTCTCTTGAAAGTAAAGCTTCCCAATTAGCTACTCTTGATTCTTCTTCAACGCATTCTTCCCATAGAATGTCAAATAGTAGTTTCTCTTTTCTTGCACAAATGGTTTGGATGAATGCATCCCAATTTATTGAGAGACCATTAAGGGCCGTCATTATAAGTTCGTCTTCGTCTATAGAATCTCCGACCGTTTCTAATTGTTCTTTGAATTGAGATATTCTGGAGAAATATTCTTGGATTGATTCTCCTCTCTGCATCCTTGTATTCTTGAGCTGAGTTCTTAGATTCATCTTCCAGTTTATGTTCTTTCCTNATACATAGTATACATACCCATTGATGGAGGATGATGGTATTGGTCCACACACATCTGAGTGAATGAGTTCTAGTACTCCTTCTACTTTGTTGTCTCTCTTTGGAAAAAGGGCTCTTGATGTTCTTCCCTTGTGCACATCCATCACACACACCTTCATGGTCAACCTTGAGTTCTGGTAGACCTGTGACTACCTTTCATATATACTATTCCTTGTAGTTGATGTGTTCTAATCTTCTATGCAAAAATTCACATGAATTCTCAATGGCATGGGTCATGGCTGCTTCTGAGTGACCCTTTAGTTTATACAAGCCACCTTCTTCTTTTCCAATGACGATTGCTTCTTTCATGGTTTCTCCTTTAGCCCACATAAGAAMTTCTCCATCTATAAAGGAAATTMTGAAGCCTTTCTTTTCTAAGGTTGATATGGAGAGTAGGTTCTTTGTCAAACCTGGTACATAGAGTACATCCTTCATCTTCATTGGAGTCCCTGAATTAAGCTTGTAGTTTGATTCTCCCACTCCCTTGATAGGGTATTGATAATCATCTCCAAGTGTAACTTTGTGAGAAAACTTCTTTTCTGAAAGGCAAGAGAGAACATCTCTTTGACCTATCATGTGCTTGGAAGCACCACTATCAATGAACCAAGTGTCCTCTCCAGGTGTTACCGATCCTGAGAGGGCCGAGATTAAGACATAGTCTTTAATTTGTTCTCTTAACATCCTTGCGGGTGGCTCTTCATCTTCAACTGCATGGGCATGATGTCTCTTATTTATCCTATTGTATTCTTCTCATCTAGCTGGACAATGTCTCGCAATATGTCCCATCTTGTCACAATGGTAGCATTGGACATATGAGTAATCTCTTTCCTTTCTTTGTCCTTTCTTCTGGAATTTCTTTGGTTGAGATTCTTTATGACTGAATCTGTTTTGGGGGTGAGACTCTTTATGAGTTTCTTTCTGGAAGTAAGACTTCTTTCTTCCTCCTTTAGTGTGAGTAGCTAGGGATTGATCTTCGTCTCTTGAAAGTAAAGCTTCCCAATTAGCTACTCTTGATTCTTCTTCAACGCATTCTTCCCATAGAATGTCAAATAGTAGTTTCTCTTTTCTTGCACAAATGGTTTGGATGAATGCATCCCAATTTATTGAGAGACCATTAAGGGCCGTCATTATAAGTTCGTCTTCGTCTATAGAATCTCCGACCGTTTCTAATTGTTCTTTGAATTGAGATATTCTGGAGAAATATTCTTGGATTGATTCTCCTCTCTGCATCCTTGTATTCTTGAGCTGAGTTCTTAGATTCATCTTCCAGTTTATGTTCTTTCCT
>JZKD02S1733677.1:74297-96076 GCA_000966675.3 Picea glauca | reverse complement strand
CGAAATGTTGCAACAAATGATAGAGATGGATTGTGTGCCAAGTGGCATGATTTTGAACCGCCGCCACACTTGAGATACCATCTCCTAGCCAACGAGCAAGGATTCAACAAAGCAATGTATGTTGAGCCAATCTTGTCTCATCCAAAGGCATCTCGAGGATGGGAACTAGGGAAATGCATTCTTCAATCTGATAAACTGCCACGATATCTCATAAGCTTAACCAAGGTTGGGGAACACACATAGTTCATGAGGAAGCACGCCCTCATCGACAAGTTTCTAGGTCTTTGGCCTTCAAAATAGGATATCATGAGATGGATTAAAGACTGGTTGAACCCCAAGGGAGATTACAAAATGCAGCACAGCTCCAAGGGGCTTTTCATGATCATCCTCTATGATTTGGAAGATAAGGATAGAATCTTTGATAATGGGCCATACTTTTTCAACTCAACCAAGATTTTTCTTTGATTTTGGATAGACTACTTCAGCCTAGAGAAAGAATATTTCATAATGGCTCTAGTCTGGATAAGGCTATACTTCCTGCCGCAGGAGTTTTGGTTTGAGGAAATCCTAATGGCTATAGGGAATACAGTGGGAAGATATGTCAAATACTAGGAAGCAACGAAGCAGAGAAAATACACTTTCTATGCTATGATCTATGTCTACATGGACATATCAAAGGCTTTACCAGGATTAGTAACCCTAGAATATCAAGATGAGGACTGGAATCAAACGATAGATTACAAGCATATTCCCTTCCACTGCAGGAAGTGCCATGAGCATGGATACATTTTTCGTGACTATCCCTTGAATGCCCAGAATCCTAAAGCAGGAGAGGGGAAGCAAAAGGATGGATTTACCACAGTCACGGGAAGAAAACGATATCCACCCAGAAAACAAGCTCAAGATAATGCTTCGAAAATATCCACTAAAAAATCCTACGACATTCTTAACCAACTCCTGGAGGAAGAGGAGGTCGGAGATCCGCACAAAAAAGACAGCCAGGAAAAGGAAAAGGATAAATCCCAGCACCAAACTAAAACAGGAAAAGATGACAACCAAGACACATGCCTTACATGCAATACATATGTGGATAATCTGGAATAAAGTGGGGACACTCTAATGCAACTTGATGACCAAGATCTAGTGGATATATATCTCGAAAATCTATAGGAAGCCTTCAATCGAAAGGATCTGCAAACCATCCCAGTGGAACAACTTAGAAAGGCTCAAAAACAATTCATTGACTCCACGGCAGGCTTGACCTCACGACTAGGGATATACTTAGACCTAGTCACTGAGCTCAAACGAACCTCCCATGAAAGAAAGAGATGAGGGCTTAAATCTGCACAACAACTCATCAAGGAAGTGGGCAAGTTTATGCTCAACTCGGGGAAGATCCAGAGACTCACGGAGGGATATCTCCATCCACCTCATAACTCATCATGATAAATATCATAACATGGAACATCAAAGGGATCAATGGAAGATCCAAGCAAAGGACTCTTCGAGATTGTATTCGTGTTGAGAATCCGAACATTCTCCTTTTGTAGGAAATAAAATGTGTTGGTGTAGAAGCGAAATATATTTTTCGACGTTGTTGGAGAGGATTTGACTCCCTTCATACAAACTCCAACAGAGGGGCAAGATGTCTAGAAATCCTGTGGAATCCAGCTACAGTCATTATAGATCAACCCTTCTCAATAGTCGGTACGCTTACAGCTCACTTCAATCTCATAGGATCAACCAACGAAGGCATGATGACAAATTCATATGGGCCTCAAAGTGCTCAAGACAAAGAACTATTTTTTAATAGAATAGCCACCATCAAAACACTGTTGGGTTCACCCAATTGGTTGTTGTGGGGTGATTTCAATATCATCCTAACATTGGAGGAAAAGACAGGAGGCACCAAGAGGCTCGATCAATATAGTGGTAAGTTCTGAGGCCTCATAGACCAACTTGATTTAATAGATATAAAAACTAGAAATGGCATCTTCACCTGGTCCAATCGCAGATGCGAGCATCAACATGTTTCTTATAGATTGGATTGTTTCTTCATCTCAGAAGCCCTGATGCTGGAGGACCCCATCATTGAGGCCAACATCCTCCCGAAACCAGTCTCAGATCACTGGCATGTTTCTCTTTGTCTTGATGTTGGAGCGGTGCCCAAACATAAACACTTTAGATTTGAGAATTTATGGCTCTCTCACCCAGACTTTCAAAAGCTTTCAGAATCCTGGTGAAAGCAGGAAGAAACAGATCATGGAACATGCATGTACAAATTCTAGTAGTGGCCCGAAAACTTTAAATCACAACTAAAGAGATGGAATAGGAATGTATTTGGGAACATCCTACAAAGAATGCAGGAAATCGAGCAACGCCTGGAAACCTTGCAAAAGATCTTCATTACTGGGGACAGAATAGCATCCTTAATGAAGGAAGAGGAGGAACTCGAGGCAGAACTAGACAAGAGAAAGGAACAAGAGGAAATACTCTGGAGGTAGAAATCTAGGGTACAATGGCTTAAAGAAGGAGAAAAGTAAACCAATTTCTTTCATCAATCCATGGTTCACCGAAGATACATCAACAAAATCACCCAACTGGAGGATGCCCAAGGAAACCCCATCAAGGACCATGACAGAATTGCAGAGGAACTGATCAATCACTACAAAGACCTCCTAACAGAGCCCATTGATTATAGAATTCAAGCGATCAGTAAAATCACCAGCAACATACCCTCCCTGGTCACTTGGGAACAGAATGAAGCTCTAACAAGACCCATCGCCCAAGAGGAGGTGGACCAATCTGTCAAATAAATGCCCCGAGGAAAAGATCTAGGTCTAGATGGGTTCATCATAGAATTCTTCCACTACTGTTGGCCAATTATCAGAGAAGAAGTTCGGTAGGTGGTGGAGAAATCAAGAACTTCAGGGAAATTTCTCTCAGCCTTCAATGCCACCTTCCTCACGTGCATCCCGAAGGAGGAAATGGTTACGCATCCCAAGAAATGCAGACTGATATCCCTCTACAATGTCATCTACAAAATTATCACTAAGGTCATTTCCATGCATCTCAAACCAATTCTGCCATACATCATCTCTAAAGAGAAAGTTGGCTACCTGGAAGGCAGGAAAATCATAGACAGTGTCATCCTAGCTCATGAAGTCATCCACTCGCTGAAAACAACTAGGACTTCAAGTATTCTCATCAAACTCGACCTCTCCAAAGCTTTTGACAGGATCAATTGGAAATAAATGTGCTCCCTCCTTTAGGCCTTTGGCTTCGATAGCCTATGGGTGGCTTAGATCATGAGGCTCACTTCCTCAGATTTCTTCTTCATCTTAGTCAATGGAGTTCCCTCCCAGCCCTTCTCTCCAACCAGAGGTATCTAACAAGGGGACCCCCTTGTAGATTTTATGAGGTCCTATGAGGCTGCCACCTAAGGTCTATCCTTGACCTTAGTATGGATCTAAGTTTCAACTGTATGGTTGACTTCTTTTGTTGTTTTAGGACAGCAAACAATCCTCCCACTTTCTGCTCAATGTTTTGAAGGTTAAGTGATCTTTTAAGGTGCCCTTGCAAGTGTTTTCTTATCTCAATGTTAGCACATGCAATATAACTTAAAACACATAACACTACCTCTAGATCTTTAACTTTAAAATATTGATCTACACTTATAAACATGCATAAATTTGACACAGGTATTTTTGGCCAACATGACCCTGGATAAACCCCTCCCCTGGGGAAAACCAGTTTGGGATATATGTCTATATAATGATGATCAAAGAAAGAGATACAACAAGTAATACAATACAATGGAACCTATATACATAGCAAGCTCCTCACAAGCCTTTCCACAAGATCTGGAGAGAGATGTGCCCAAACTCAGGTGTGCACTCTCCCTTTGTTTCTCTCTGCACTGAAGTGAAGCGCTCTAGCTCCTCTTTGACCCAATGAAGAAATCCCTCCATAAGAATGTGCTCTCTTGTGTTTCCTCTCCATTGAAACTGTCAGAACTAATTTCCTCCAAGTGATGTTCCTACCAGGTAGTTGTCAACCCACTCCACAGGTGCACCCTCCTCCTAGCAGATAAGATCACCATCAAATAACTGAGCCATAAACTAGATGCCTCTCTCCACATAAGCAAGCACCCTAGCTCTCCTCTCCTTATGCAACAGACCTCATCTCAAGGCTCCAAGTCCTCCTCTCCTAGTGAGCAAATGAAGGAAATAAATGTGCCCTCCTCTAGTAGATGCGCCCCTCCTCCATATAACATGCTCCCTCCATGAAATGGAAACTAAGACTCCATGGATATGCTCTCCATGCAAGCTCAAGGTAACAAGATCTTCCTCCTCAAGCTCTCAAGGGTTTCTCTCAAACCTTCATCAAGTGCACCCTCTCCCTCCTTGAGAAATGTGCCCTCTCCTCTTCTCCAAAACTCACAAGTGAAGAATGAAGCTCAAAAATACACTTTACCCTCCTTTAGCCTCCTTTGGACAAGCCCTAAAATATCAATGGCCTAGATTCAATCTAGACAAGTCTAATCAATGGGTGAGATCTAATCCAAAAATATCACTAAGGAAACCCACTTTCCTTAGTTGATTTATGTCTGTTAATTCACCCACATTGTGAATTAATTATCACTTTAATGCTTAAGTGACATATTTCACTTTTGACTTAAATCTCCTAAGTCAAAGTGAAATTAGAATCATAAAGTAAAGTACAAGGGTAATATTCTTCCCCCTTTGTGCTTAGAGACTCATAAGCACATGGGGACCACTTTCCAAGGTACCCAAATCTCAACACCCATCTCTTCCTTTCTCTTTGTCATAATGGAAGAAGGATTGGGGCGCTACCTCAAGGCCTCAGTTGTGGAAGGCTCCCTTAAAGGTCTATCCATACAAAACATCCAGCCAGCTCCCTCTCATAGCCAATTTGTCAATGACACTCTTCTAATGAACACACTGATAGCCCAGCAAGCCTCTAATCTCAATTCAATCCTGACAGACTTCACTAAAGCTTCAGGAATGGCCTTAAACCTTGATAAATCATAGCTCTATTTCTTCAATACTCCAGTGGCTATCCAAAATCACATCTCTCAACTTATGGGCATCCCCAAGAGCTCCCTTCCATCCAATTATCTAGGTGTCCCACTTATCGGGGTGGTCACCCGTAACATCTCCTAGGATAGCCTACTAATCTCCATATCCAACAGGCTCAGCAACTGGACCTTCAAATCACTTAATATTGCAGCTCGGTTGGTTCTTTTAAAATATTTTCTCCAAGCTCTGCCAACCTACCTCCTTACTTTTCTAGCAGCACCCCAGTATGTCATCAGGGCCATTAGAAACATCCAATGCATCTTCTTGTGGCATGGGCATCATCCAAACAAGAAATGGGTGTTGGTAGGATGGGACAAAATCTACAGGCCTAATTCCTTAAAGGGATTAGGGCTTCAAGATCCAGGAAAACTAAATTAAGTAATGGGGGAAAAACTATGGTGGTGATGGCTCAAGCACCCCACAGAACTCTAGGAAATAATTTGGAAAAGGAAGTATGCTCCCACTACCAAACAAGAGCAACTAATTCGATTCAATGATCAGGTTCAGGGTTCCAATATCTGGAACACAACCTGGAACAACCTAACGCTCATAGATAAGCATGCCTTTTGGGAGATCCGTAATGGAGAACACTCCCTATTATGGAAAGACTCTTGGCAACAATAGTCGCCTCTATCTACCCTTGAAGACCTCATCCCCCTACGTCAACAAATGCAGTGTGGGGACGCCTTGTATGTGAAGGATCTATGGAAAGAGAATGATTGGCACCGTCCCTGGCATAGGTGGAAGACTGAACCTCATGAACTTTACATTTAGATGGAGATGGATCTACATGCCTGGAAAGATTGTGAAAAACAAAGGAAAATACACATCAAGCAGGGACTAGATATACTTAGATGGGGGCACTCCACAGTAGGTAATTTCTCAATCAAAGAAGCTTACTATCTACAAGAAAATTACCATGAGAAACCAAGGGACAGTATCTGGGGCAAGATCTGGAATCCAAGACTCTGGCCAAAAGTGTCCACCTTCTTATGGCTTACCATCCAAAATCGCATACTCACTTGGGACAATCTTCAGAAACATGGATTTATAGCCCCCTCAATTTGTCCCCTCTGTCAGCGACAAGGAGAAATGATGGAGCACCTTTATAACCTATGCAAATACAGTGAGATCATTTTGGATATGTGGGCACAATTAATGCGTTGCTCCAACAAAAATCGAGCTAGCATCATAAGCACAGTGGAGAATTGGGACTCATTTTCTTATCAAAATCCAATCTTGGATTGCATCTGGCAGCTTTTACCTAGATTCACAATGTGGAAAATCTGGAAAGAAAGAAACAAAAGGATTTTTCACTCGATGACCTCCCCCCCTCTCTCAACCTGGGAAAGAATTAAGAACCTGATACGGGAAATGATTAAGAGTGGGCAATGGTCCCAGGAGGACCTGAAGTGAAATCTGGGAAAAAGTCATATCCTACAGGCCTGGCAGCTCAACCTCAGTGGTGAAAAACAAAACAATGGGGTCACTATAAAAAAAATCAGTCCAAGCACTTGGTCCCCCCCACCCCCTAGTTTTATTAAATTAAATTTTGATGGCGCATCAAAAGAGAATCCAGGTCCGGTAGGCTTTGGGGCGGTCCTCTGAGATGAAGAGGGGAAAACTCTGCATTATGCAGCAAGCTATCTAGGATTCAATACAAATAATGCAGTTGAGCTCTAGAGCCTTCTCAAATGGATCAAGCTAGCAACAGACCATGACTTACATAATCTCATTGTGGAGGGAGATTCCCAGATTATCATCCAACTTATCACTAAAATCATTCATGGATCACACCCCATGAAGGTCTCTCCCAGTTGGAGACTCTCAGGATTGTTGGAATATTTTGATTCCTTCTTATGGCCCAACCTCACCCTAATCCCCTCACATGTGAAAAGAGAGGCAAACAAGATAGTTGACTGCCTGGAAAACGAGGGTGTGCCTTCCATGGTGGAGTTGATCCATTGGAATGCGCAAACCTATCCTCGATCTAGACTTTCATATCGTTGTTTGGACTTAGCCAGGAAAGAATATCCGATCCCGGATGGGGTGCCATGTAGCTACAAGAGGCCATGTATCATGCCCCAGGCCCAAGCCATAAATATGGGAGGTCGGCGCCCTTCACCTCAATCTTGAATTTAGAGTGGCCATTACTTCCTGTTGAGAAGGGGAGGACAACTCCCTCACATGAAGTTGATGGAGGCACCAAGGCGTAAATGCAGTGGAGGGATCAGTACTGCAGTCATGTCGAACCTGGGCTTATCTCTCCTGCTCCGACGAAGTTGGCTCCATTTTTCTCTTGCGCTTCACCTCCCTGGCCACTCCGAGAATGAGAGTTGTGTGCAGTGGATGCTTATTGAGCTTACCCAAAGAATTATCAATCCTCCTAGCCTAACCATGCCAAGGGACAGAGGCAAGCCGAGGTGCAGCCCGGCCTGGTACAGTCTAGCTTCCCGATAGAGGCATGTGCAGAGGTTAGAACGTGCCATGTCCATAGCTCGAACTCAGAGATGGGAGAAGCCAAGAACACCTCTAATGGCATATGTTGAGGAGGAGATTCTGGAGGAACCCATCCAGGTTCCTCTGGAATCTCTCCTCTTCACATTCCTGGATGATATGCAGTCCCCCAGCCATAATATAGCAAGCACAAGTGCCCCGGGGACCATGGAGGGACCTACTTGTATAATTGAAGAGGAATTCCCAGGGGAATTCCTGCATATGGATTTTATTTCCTCAATTCAAGACACAGGCGACCCAGTTGGTATAGTGCTGGAGGAGGCCAAGGTGGTGGAGGTCGTGGACATTGGTACAGCGATGGAGGAGATCAAGGTGGTGGAGGTCGTGGTCACTACACTAGAGGACTTGGGAGCTGAGGTGGAGGGCGACCCAGTCCTGGTGCCTCCACCACTCACTGCTCTCCCTGATTTATGCCATGCTCCACCATTTTTCTTCAATCCAAAGTAGCTCAAGCTCCTCTTCGAGATAAGGAGCCAGATGGCAGACTAGATACACCGGTACACCCTCATGCACCAGAAGATCAACATGGTTTATGATGCATTCTCAAACACACTGGAAACTCAGCGTTGCATGACCTACGCAAGGCCTTTCGTGCTCCATCCCAGGGATGTCCCTTCCACAGGTGCTCTGGACGACATGCCCCCAGGTGCTAATGTTTAATTTCTTTGCTATGGATACCTCGCACACTCTTTTCCCAGATCTTTGTTCGGCGATGATGCAGTTTTACAGTTCAGCCCTCTTTTTTCAGTTGGTAGTTTTTCTTAGATGCATAGAACAGTTCAGTAAGAACATGAATCCTCCACCTGCCCTGGTTTCCATTTGGCAGGGCAGATGGCGGATAATTATTTTGTCTAAAATTATCACAGTCTTCCACTTGTTCCGGTTTCCGCTAATTTGGCAGATCAGGTGGCAGACTACTGACATGTGGCTTTTTTGTAATATAAAAGCATAGTAACTGAAAACACCCTTTTTATTTACAAAAAAAATAAATGATGATTGTATCTTTCTCATATGTTTCAAATATAGCAAACATATCTTATTCTCAATCTTTCCAATCCATCTAATTTAGACATAATATAAATAATAATTATAAGTTTCTTAATGTATATCTAACTATAACATAGTTCCATTGTTCCCAACACTTAAATGTTATATTCCCTAGTTAATTGTAATTCACCTTTCTTCAAATATTAGAGAATTCTCATTAATAATGAAGTTGTATATTTAGTGGAATAGAAAAATTACAAACATGAAAGATTTAGTGTTCTTTTAAATACTAAGGTATAGAAGTGAATTTATATTTAATATAATTAAGAGAAAGTAACAACAAAATATTACGTTCATTAAATCAAACACGCTGACTTTGAACATAATGTAAATTAAATAAAATAAATAATGTATTGACAGCTCAAGATAAATAAAATAAAGTGTATCAACCAAATATCAAATCAAATAACAAGACAAATTGCCTTTTGTTTTCCAATCAAATTTAAACTGGATGTTGCATAGTTTTTCCTTGTCTTTTTAGCTACTTCATCAAAGTGGAGTCCTCTACGTTGTTATCCTACTAGTGTATGTAATCTTTTATGTGAAAAATGACATCTAAATGATGTAATGTCATATCCACGAACATGTCTAACATATTGTATATCCCTCTCCATGTCCAACTCATTCAGGGGTATAATTTATGTCCTATCCACGAACATGTCAACATACTGTAGATCCTTTCATGAACAAGTCACTGAGGGGTGTAATTTTGTGTTGTTTGATTATTCACCAAATTCGTTTGATGTACATACTCATATATGAATAACCTATCCTTCTTTGTTGGCCAAAACATGTGGTTTGCACATAACATTTTGTTAAAAATTTTAGTAAACTAACTTTTTTATTAGTCCATGTCGAAGGCGTAGAGGGACTATAGCGATCGATAATTTTTTGACTTCATATTAGTTTGTCGTTTGACCACAAATTGTTTCAAAGTCTCTATTGTTCGAATTAGAGAAATAAAAACATTGTTTTTTATATAATAAAAAAAACCCTATATGTCATGATCTCATTGGATAATAGATTTGAGGTCTTATTGCTAGCTTCGTTATTCTCAATGTTTTATATGTTGGTATATCCAAATTTTTTGTCATCTACGGTCTTTTTGAATTTGTACTATTCATATTGAAATGTTTAGATATCCAAAGTTGAATTCATATTACTTTGTCATTTGAGTAAAAAAAAATTCCATAGTCTCCATTGTTCAAACTATTTTTATTATTATTATTTTTATTTTTTCTTTAATATTACGTACTTAGAGAGGCATTTTCATTATTGTGTACGTNTGGAAGGCTCCCTTAAAGGTCTATCCATACAAAACATCCAGCCAGCTCCCTCTCATAGCCAATTTGTCAATGACACTCTTCTAATGAACACACTGATAGCCCAGCAAGCCTCTAAGCTCAATTCAATCCTCACAGACTTCACTAAAGCTTCAAGAATGGCCTTAAACCTTGATAAATCACAGCTCTATTTCTTCAATACCCCAATGGCTACCAAAATCATTTCTCTCAACTTATGGGCATCCCCAAGAGCTCCCTTCCATCCAATTATCTAGGTGTCCCACTTACCGGGGTGGTCACCCGTAACATCTCCTAGGATAGCCTACTAATATCCATATCCAACAGGCTCGGCAACTGGACCTTCAGATCACTTAATCTTGCAACTCGGTTGGTTCTTTTAAAATATTTTCTCCAAGCTCTGCCAACCTACCACCTTACTTTTCTAGAAGCACCCCAGTATGTCATCACGGCCATTAGAAACATCCAATGCATCTTCTTGTGGCATGGGAATCATCCAAACAAGAAATGGGTGTTGGTAGGATGGGAAAAAATCTGCAGGCCTAATGCCTTAAAGGGATTAGGGCTTCAAGATCCAGGAAAACTAAATTAAGTAATGGGGGAAAAATGTGGTGGTGATGGCTCAAGCACCCCACAGAACTCTGGGAAATAATCTGGAAAAGGAAGTATGCTCCCACTACCAAAGAAGAGCAACTAATTCGATTCAATGATCAGGTTTAGGGTTCCAATATCTGGAACACGACCTGGAACAACCTAACGCTCATAGAGAAGCATGCCTTTTGGGAGATCTGTAATGGAGAACACTCCCTATTATGGAAAGACTCTTGGCAACAACAGTCGCCTCTAGCTACCCTTGAAGACCTCATCCCCCTACGTCAACAAATGCAGTGTGGGGACTCCTTGTGTGTGAAGGATCTATGGAAAGAGAATGTTTGGCACCGTCCCTGGCATAGGTGGAAGATTGAACCTCATGAACTTTACATTTAGATGGAGCTGGATCTACATGCCTAGAAAGATTGTGCAAAATAGAGGAAAATACACATCAAGCAGGGACCAAATATACTTAGATGGGGGCACTCCATAGCAGGTAATTTCTCAATCAAAGAAGCTTACTATCTACAAGAAAATTACCATGAGAAACCAAGGGACAGTATCTGGGGCAAGATCTGGAATCCAAGACTCTGGCTGAAAGTGTCCACCTTCTTATGGCTTACCATCCAAAATCGCATACTCGCTTGGGACAATCTTCAGAAACATGGATTTATAGCCCCCTCAATTTGTCCCCTCTGTTAGCGACAAGGAGAAACGATGGAGCACCTTTATAACCTATGCAACTACAGTGAGATCATTTTGGATATGGGGGCACAATTAATGCGTCGCTCCAACAAAAATCGAGCTAGCATCATAAGCACAGTGGAGAATTGGGACTCATTTTCCTATCAAAATCCAATCTTGGATTGCATCTGGCATCTTTTACCTGGATTCACAATGTGGAAAATCTGGAAAGAAAGAAACAAAAGGATTTTTCACTCGATGACCTCCCCCCCTCTCTCAACCTGGGAAAGAATTAAGAACTTGATACAGGAAATGATTAAGAGTGGGCAATGGTCCCAAGAGGACCTGAAGTGAAATTTGGGCAAAAGTCATATCCTATAGGCCTGGCAGCTCAACCTCAGTGGTGAAAGACAAAACAATGGGGTCACTATAAAAAAAATCATTCCAAGCACTTAGTCCCCCCCACCCCCTAGTTTTATTAAATTAAATTTTGATGGCGCATCAAAAGAGAATCCAGGTACGGCAGGCTTTGGGGCGGTCCTCTGAGATGAAGAGGGGAAAACTCTGCATTATGCAGTAGGCTATCCAGGATTCAATACAAATAATGCAGTTGAGCTCTGGAGCCTTCTCAAATGGATCAAGCTAGCAACAGACCATGACTTACATAATCTCATTGTGGAGGGAGATTCCCATATTATCATCCAACTTATCACTAAAATCATTCATGGATCACACCCCATGAAGGTCTCTCCCAGTTGGAGACTCTCAGGATTGTTGGAATATTTTGATTCCTTCTTACGGCCCAACCTCACCCTAATCACCTCACATGTGAAAAGAGAGGCAAACAAGATAGTTGACTGCCTGGAAAACGAGGGTGTGGCTTCCATGGTGGAGTTGATCCACTGGAATGCGCAAACCTATCCTCGATCTGGACTTTTAGATCATTGTTTGGACTTAGCCAGGAAAGAATATCCGATCTCGAATGGGGTGCCACGTAGCTACAAGAGGCCATGTATCATGCCCCAGGCCCAAGCCATAAATATGGGAGGTCGGCGCCCTTCACCTCAATCTTGAATTTAGAGCGGCCATTACTTCCTGTTGAGAAGGGGAGGACAACTCCCTCACATGAAGTTGATGGAGGCACCAAGGCGTAAATGCAGTGGAGGGATCAGTACTGCAGTCATGTCGAACCTGGGCTTATCTCTCCCACTCTGACGAAGTTGGCTCCATTTTTCTCTTGCGCTTCACCTCCCTGGTCACTCTGAGAATGAGAGTTGTGTGCAGTGGATGCTTATTGAGCTTACCCAAAGAATTATCAATCCTCCTGGCCTAACCATGCCAAGGGACAGAGGCAAGCCAAGGTGCAGCCCGGCCCAGTCCAGTCTAGCTTCCTGATAGAGGCATGTGCAGAGGTTAGAATGTGCCATGTCCATAGCTCGAACTCAGAAATGGGAGAAGCCAAGAACACCTCCAATGGAAAATGTCGAGGAGGAGATTATGGAGGAACCCATCCAGGTTCCTCTAGAATCTCTCCTCTTCACATTCCTGGATGATATGCAGTCCCCCATCCCTAATATAGCAAGCACAAGCGCCCCGGCTACCATGGAGGGACCTACTTGTATAATTGAAGAGGAATTCCCAGGGGAATTCCTGCATATGGATTTTATTTCCTCAATTCAAGACACAGGCGACCCAGTTGGTATAGTGATGGAGGAGGCCAAGGTGGCGGAGGTCGTGGACGTTGGTACAGCGGTGGAGGAGATCAAGGTGGTGGAGGTCGTGGTCACTACACTAGAGGACTTGGGAGCCGAGGTGGAGGGCCACCCAGTCCTGGTGCCTCCACCACTCACTGCTCTCCCTGATTTATGCCATGCTCCACCATTTTTCTTCAATCCAAAGCAGCTCAAGCTCATCTTCGAGATAAGGAGCCAGATGGCAGACCAGATACACTGGTATACCCTCATGCACCAGAAGATCAAAATGCTTTATGATGCATTCTCAAACACACCGGAAACTCAGCGTTGCACGACCTACGCAAGGCCTTTCGTGCTCCAGCCCAGGGATGTCCCTTCCACAGGTGCTCTGGACGACATGCCCCCAGGTGCTAATGTTTAATTTCTTTGTGATGGATACCTCGCACACTCTTTTCCCAGCTCTTTGTTCGACGATGATGCAGTTTTACAGTTCAACCCTCTTTTTTCAATCGGTAGTTTTTCTTAGATGCATAGAACAGTTCAGTAAGAACATGAATCCTCCAGCTGAACTGGTTTCCATTTGGCAGGGTAGATGGCAGATAGTTATTTTGTCTAAAATTATCACAGTCTTCCACCTGTTTCGGTTTCCACTAATTTGGCAGATCAGGTGGTAGACTACTGACATGTGGCTTTTTTGTAATATAAAAGCACAGTAACTGAAAACACCCTTTTTATTTACAAAAAAAATAAATGATGATTGTATCTTGCTCATATGTTTCAAATATAGCAAACATGTCTTATTCTCAATCTTTCCAATCCATCTAATTTAGACATAATATAAATAATAATTATAATAATTATAAGTTTCTTAATGTATATCTAACTATAACATAGTTCCATTGTTCCCAACACTTAAATGTTATATTCCCTAGTTAATTGTAATTCACCTTTCTTCAAATATTGGAGAATTCTCATTAATAATGAAGTTGTATATTTAGTGGAATAGAAAAATTACAAACATGAAAGATTCAGTGATCTTTTAAATACTAAGGTATAGAAGTGAATTTATATTTAATATAATTAAGAGAAAGTAACAACAAAATGTTACGTTCATTAAATCAAACACGCTGACTTTGAACATAATGTAAATTAAATTAAATAAATAATGTATTGACAGCTCAAGATAAATAAAATAAAGTGTATCAATCTTAACCAAATATCAAATCAAATAACAAGACAAATTGCCTTTTGTTTTCCAATCAAATATAAACTGGATGTTGCATAGCTTTTCCTTGTCTTTTTAGCTACTTCATCAAAGTGGAGTCCTCTACGTTGTTATCCTACTAGTGTATGTAATCTTTTATTTGAAAAATGACATCTAAATGATGTAATGTCATATCCACGAACATGTATAACATATTGTATATCCCTCTCCATGTCCAACTCATTGAGGGGTATAATTTATGTCCTATCCACGAACATGTCAACATATTGTAGATCCTTTCATGAACAAGTCACTGAGGGGTGTAATTTTGTGTTGTTTGATTATTCACCAAATTCGTTTGATGTACATACTCATATATGAATAACCTATCCTTCTTCTTTGTTGGTCAAAACATGTGGTTTGCACATAACATTTTGTTAAAACTTTTAGTAAACTAACTTTTTTATTAGTCCATGTCGAAGGCGTAGAGGGACTATAGCGATTGATAATTTGTTGACTTCATATTAGTTTGTCGTTTGACCACAAATTGTTTCAAAATCTCTATTGTTCGAATTAGAGAAATAAAAACATTGTTTTTTATATAATAAAAAAAACACTATATGTCATGATCTCATTGGATAATAGATTTGAGGTCTTATTGCCAGCTTCGCTATTCTCAATGTTTTATATGTTGGTATATCCAAATTTTTTGTCATCTACAGTCTTTTTGAATTTGTACTATTCATATTGAAATGTTTAGATATCCAAAGTTGAATTCATATTACTTTGTCCTTTGAGTAAAAAAAAATTCCATAGTCTCCATTGTTCAAACTATTTTTATTATTATTATTTTTATTTTTTCTTTAATATTACGTACTTAGAGAGGCATTTTCATTATTGTGTACGTAAACAGGTCTGCCACACTACATTCTTTCTTAAATGTTTTCACAGCGCAAGGCCCTTCGACGGTTCTGACAGCCTTAAGTGTTTACCTAACAATCCTCATAGCCTTAAATGTTTACTCAACAGGCATGTTACAATACAGTTTCCTCCGATGTTTGGATGTAGTCTTGTCTGCAGTGAATTTGGGCAATATTGTTCTTCACCGACATTATTGGTTCACTAGTTGACGCTTGCTCGTTGGTTCATTTGATGTTTCTTATTGTTGTTTGATTCAACTTTGCAAAGTTGAGGTCCTGCAGCTCCAGTTGGACCTCTTGGTTCTTGTTCATTGGTTTGTTGTTTGCTACTTGCTCTTGTTTTCTTCAACTTTGCAAGTTTGGGGTCCTGCATCCGCAGTTGGACCTGTTGTTGCAGTTTGCATGGTTTGGAGTTGTGATTTTATCGTTCCTTGTTCACGGGTAAGTTTCGATGCCATGGTTTCATTTCTATTCCTTGTTTGTTCTTTACTATTTGCAGCTTGCAAGCAAGAATTTTCAATACTAGGAATAGCTGAGTCAAAATCCTCTTGCAGAAGATCTTTCTTTGTGACTGCTACGAGCAGAGAAACAGTAGTGTGTTGTTGTCTTGTCTTTTTTCTTGAACATCAATGCTCGACACAGAACCCACCTCTGTCGTAACCATAATGACATAAAAAAAAAGAAAACCGAATTTTTCTCCTCATTTTTCCTGATCCTGAAAACCATACGTTTGGTGCATTTTTCTCAATCTGTTCCCTTTCAAAATGTCTTGTTCCCCCTTTGAATGTCGATGATGGACACAGAACCCACATCTATTGCAGCGACAGTGACATATAAAAAAGGAAATTGAATGTTCTCCTCATATTTGATGTTCCTGGAAACCATATGTTTGGCCCTTCAATGATTCTGACAACCTTAAGTGTTTACCTAATAGGCCTCACAGCCTTAAATGTTTACTCAACAGGCGTTTTACAATACAGTTTCCTCTAGTTTTCAGATACATTCTTGTCTGCAGTGAATTTGGGCAATATTGTTCTTCACCAGCATTATTGGTTCACTGGTTGATGCTTGCTCGTTGATTCATTCAATGCTGCTTATTGTTGTTTGATTCAACTTTTCAAAATTGAGGTCCTCCAGCTGCAATTGGACCTCTTGGTGCTTGTTCACTGGTTTGTTTTTTTCTACTTACTCTTGTTTTCTTCAACTTTGCAAGGTTGGAGTCCTGCATCCGTAGTTGGACCTGTTGTTGCAGTTTGCATAGTTTGAAGTTGTGCTTCTATCATTCCTCGTTCACGGGTGAGTTTTAGTTCCATGATTTCATTGCTATTCCTTATTTGTTGTTTACTATTTGCATCTTCAATACTAGGAATGCCTGAGTCAAAATCCTCTTGTAGAAGATCTTTCTGTGTGACTGCTACGAGTAGAGAAACAGTAGTGTGATGATGTCTTATCCTTGTTCTTGAACATCAATGCTCGACACAGAACCCACCTCTGTCGCAGCCATAGTGACATAAAAAAAAAAAAAAATGTCCTCATTTTTCCTGGTCCTGAAAACCATATGGTTGGTGCATTTTTCCCAGTTTGTTCCCTTCCAAAATGTCTTGTTCCCTCTTTGAATGTTGATGTTGGACACAGAACCCACATCTATTGCAGCGACAGTGACATATAAAAAGGAAATTGAATGTTCTCCTCATATTTTATGTTCCTGGAAACCATACGTTTGGTGCATTTTTTCCAGGTTGTTCCCTTCCAATCACATATGCCCACTTCCAAGTCCTAGATATCATACCATATCTCTTTAGAAAATAGAAATAAAAAGGGGTTTACAAAAGGAATTCAGAATTGTCGTTGCATAGCAAGCATCTGCCAAGACCTTGTGATAGGGCATGCTTTTATTCTCTGAATCAAAAACCTTGTTTACCTATTGGTTTTATGATTTCCTTTGTGTATTTCAAAGCATCTTCCGTCACTGAAATTCTTATAGGATTCACACGTGGAATAGGTTCAAAAATGATATGCCTTGAATACTCTGTCTTTGTGTTGAGCAAATTTATAGTGTTATTTCATTTGTGTTGTATCTTCTGTTTGGTTCATTGTTCACTATACGTTTATTTGTTTGTCATATGTTGTAGCGACTAGGGGTATTGAATTTGACAGGAATAAGGTTGAAGGATACATAGCGGAAATGGTATGCGGTTCTGGACTTATAGTTTTCATTTTTCTTTTTTTCCCTATTTGCATATTATCTTAATATAGCTCAGAAATATCTTGAAAATCACAACTTAGGAGATGAACCAAGTAATAGATGTTGAGTGCTATGAAATATATACAGACTCCATTGTACATGACAACATTGACTAGGTATTGCATAGGAATGGGATTTTTAGATTGGATGCATTCTCATATACTGTGGGAGATTTCCTCTTCAATGCATTTCAAGTTCTATTGCATTTTCATTATTCCTCGATCGACCTACGCAATGGATTGATAGATTATTTCTTGGGATATTTAGAAAATGGAGACGTTGAGGCATTGGAGTCATATCAATACAAATTGGCATCTTATTTTCTTTGTCAGTTGCATTGAATACATGATGTCGCTGCGTATTTTTCAAACATGTCATTGTCTGCATACGCAACTATGCCTGCACATGAGAGGGGACTTTGGGGAGATACATTTTGTATATGGTGGCTTTCCAAGTGGTTGAATATATCAATTGGAATATGATCATTGACAAGAAAAACAAGATATCTACTATTCAACAAAACTTCATCTAGGGATCCATATTGCATCTTGTTCCATGATTCAAATCCTGTCAGTGGTCATTATGAACCACTACTCTATAGAAAATTATCCATATGCAATCTTGGATGACCTCATATTTACTTGTCCCTCATTTGCAAAGACCTTCAATCGCATTGGAAACGAATCATGCATCATATACACGCCCATGGCTTGCACATAGCGACAACTATTGCATCTAGTTGTGGAGATAGTATGTTCAATGCAATTTGCTATGTGGTAGCAATCGAGTTCGATGTTCACTCGTTGCGGCTTTACGTTGTACAATCCTTTTTCAATGCAATTATAGGCGGCAACCAATAGGCTTTTAACTTCTTGCATCAACACCTTTTACCATATCTCCTAGAAAGTATGTCGATAAAGGAAATTACCTTTTACCATATTTCCTAGAGGGTGGAAGATTTTGTTTGCAATGGTTATCTATAATATTCAGAGTAAATATCCAGGTATGGTCGACCCTGTCGGATGGTACTGTCCATTCCTACTATATTGATTCAAACTACTATCAAAAAATTGACATCATGTCGTTGAAAATAGATACGCCACATATCCATTATCAACCTTTGATGAGAAATACTACCAGTTCAGGGTCCGCTGACCATGCCATCCAAACCACATTGAATCTGCATAAGCGTCGCATGTTATTTAATGAGAATGAACCTCATCCCAGTTGTGATGAGGCCATACAAAGCTTAAACAAAAAACGTAGACTGACTTATCACAACTTGAAAAAGCTCATACGTGAGAGAAAAAAATGCATTGGTAGTATAAGAAATACTACCAGTTCAGGATCTAGTGTACATGCCACCCAAATTGCATCGAATCTACATAAGTGTCGCATGTTATTTAATCAGAATGAAACTCATCCCAGTTTTCATGAGGTCATACAAAACTTAAACAAAAAGCGTAGACTAACTTATCACAACTTGAAAAAGGTCATACGTGAGAGAAAAAAATACATTGATATGCTTCCTTCTAGACAGAAACTCACATATCACAACCTAAAAAAAATTGTTCGTGCACAACACAACCGCATTTTTTCACTTTCTGTTGAACACAAACATCACATGTCCAATGACAAAGAGCATCAAAGTTTGCACCATCGAGATGGTGAGGATACAATGCTCATAAGAAATGTTGATTCCACCTCCAACATGGTTTGTCAATAATTGAAACTAGTTTCCAGTGGCAACCATAAGTTAACCTACCTCATGTTGAAAAAATAGATATGTGAGAGAAACAGGTATAGACACATATCCCACAATGGTCATGGTGTTGACCGAGAGGAAAAAATCACATTTCGTGGCCTAGAGACAACACCATGCACTGCTAGCAATGAAAACCAGCAAACACTTTCTATGCATGCTTGTCTAGGGAAGAAAGATGCAAAACAGATCTATATGAAACAAATTAAAGGCATTCCTTCCATTGCATGTGTGATTTGCGATCAATTGAATTTCACAAAAAACATTAAGTCTTTCACGCCTGATTTGGAAGAAGAATACCTCAACTTGACACTAAATGATAGAAAATTTTCCAATAGCAATATTTATCTTCCATGCAAATGATCACTTGAAAATGGAAAATTTCCACACTTTGCAACGCCTGACAAAATAAGATGTAATACACCACTACCATATGTAAGTGCACTTACAAAACTTGAAGAGAGACTTGTGTCTCTACGAATTGCATTTGCACAAATAATACCATGGGGCTATAAACGACCCCAAATGAGCTTAACAGGATCAATTATTAATGTGTCTATCCAACTAGATGTTGTACAAAAAGCCTTGCCACAATTCATTAGCGATACAATGACAATTTTTGTAGCTCTCAAAAGACGTTTGCAATACAAGAATTCATACCAGACAGGTAAAGTACGTGTGCATGTTGTCATAAAAGCATTAAAATAATTATGTTACGGGGCCCTGTACAAAGCACATAACATTTGTATAAATGAGAACTGGAACAGTGTTCTTGGAGAAGGGGATGACATCTCTGCATAGACTTTCGAAACTGCTAGTGAATTTGATACAAGCGATGAATTGGAGAATGAAAGACCTACTGAAACATTGATACATGGATTCACTGACTCACAATGCCTTTGTGACTTGTAAGACAAGATTGTTGAAATTGAACCTGTTGAAGGGAAACGTCCACTTGGAATATTCAAGGACAAATTTGCTGAGGAAATGAACTTCCCAACACTATTCTATGGAGATCCATGTCCCAGTGGAATTACGGAATGATTTAGCTACCAAAAAATAGTTCAATGGGAACTGCTACATTCAAGCGGTGACTTCTCATGTCACATAACAAATTTGTTTTTCAAAACAATGCGCGTGATAATTGAGCAAGTTCTCTCTTTCATGTGGGTGCGAATAAGAAAAGGTCAACTACAAGGAAGAAATTTATTGGTTAAAGATTTCAAGTACAAAGAAAACCTAGAAAAAATCCTAAAATCTGATATTCGATACATAGATTTAAAAAACATTTGCATCTCTCCTGACTATTTGCAACAAAACAAGAAAACTATTTTTGTAATGATCCGACAATTGGGACCGCCAACATTTTTCATCACATTTACAAGTGCAGAGCATAGCTAGGTTCCATCAGTGGCTACGGTGTCTGCATTGTATAGGAACAGGAAAAGGAGAAAACAAACTGATACATTGGAAAATGATGACATTGACTACCTCATAAGAAAAGACCCAGTGACATGTACTCACTACTATAGGCATAGAATAAATGATTTGAGGAAATTGATACGCCATGATGAAACGTTCTTCGAAAAATTATAGGACTACTTCTTTGTGACTGAGTTCTAGAATAGAGGGAGTGAGCATGAACAAGCATTGGTGTGGACAGAGGGTACATCAGTCTATGGAAATGACAACAATTCGCAGATTGAGAAGTTTGTGGACAAATACATAACATGCAACATAGATCATTTGGATCCAGAACTTTCCAAATTTCATAGACATTATCATACAAGAAGCTGTAAAAAAAGAAAAAATTCACATTGTAGATACAACTTCCCTGTGTCACCAATGAGAACAACAAGAACCATAGAGCCAATTAGTTTAGAGGACAATGTTCTGATTGAGAAATCTAAATCCTTGTTCGCATTTCTATAACAATGAGACTTTGATGAGTTAATGAGCTTCGACGACTTCTTGACAGAGCTAAATCTAACAGAAGATGAGTACATCCAAGCCATACAATCTACACTTAAACAACCAACATTTTTCCTTAAACGAAAACTTTCCCATATTTGGAACAACAGTTTCTACAAGGACATGCCAGTTATGTGGAATGAAAATACATATGCACAGTATGTCCTCAATGCATATGTTGCAGCATCATACTGTACCTTGTATATGACAAAGGTTGACAAATCTATGACAAGTGCATTCAGAAGAATACGCAAGGAACGTGAAATAAGTCATATTGATGCTATGCAAATGATATGTACGCTTGGAAATACATTACTTAATCTTCAACAAATGCTTGCTCAACAAGCAGTCCACATTGTATTTTCCATGCCCCTCAACTGTAGTTCAAGGAAATGTGTCTTCATAAACACATCTCCACTTGAGAAATGCACATTTGTTCTTAAACCACCGTCTTTGTTGGAACAAGAGCCTGACAATTCCGAGGACGTACTATGTCTCTGTATTATTGATTATTACCTCCAGTGTCCATCTCATATTAAGCATATCTGCTTAGTAGAGTTCGTATCGCATTACAAAAAAAATGGTGCACCCATATCAAAAAGAAAAAAACCCTTAGTAATACGCTTTGTGAAATACAACAAACATACTGACTATGAAAACTATTGTAGATAAAAACTGTTGTTGTATGTTCTGTTTGATCAAAATGAAAACACATTAAAACATAATTCCCTACATGGGAAG
>JZKD02S1733677.1:21668-31815 GCA_000966675.3 Picea glauca | reverse complement strand
AGGAGATCTAGCTAAAGCATACACAAACAAAGCTTATCAAGAAAAGGAAGAGAGATACATAATGAAGAATGAGAATCAATGCATATTATGATCTAATCAATGAGTGATCTTCACTCATATAGGCAATGACATCCTATAATTAAGAATGTATCCATAATAGTGATGATCTAATATTAGAAAGTCTAAAACAGAACTAGTCAGTTAACTCCCACTGAACTAGTGTTACTCCCATTGAACTAGTGTGTCGAAAATAGAAATTTCTCCAACAATCCTACTTAACTAATCCATGCAAGGAAGTGAGAGAAACCCATGCAACTACTAGTGATAAAACCGAGGTTGTCATGCATGAGTGACTTCCAATAGTCTAACTAAGTGTAATTGACTTTGAATGGAAGAGAAGTGCCCTATTTTGTAGGGGAATATTATATAGAGAGAATATTCTCATCTAAGGAAACGTTCACAATATTGGACTATCAAACTTAGGAAAATAATTATAGGTGAGTGTGTAATATCTCCAACAACCCCCCTAAACACTACTAGGGTGTACATGATGAATAGGTCTCGGCAACATAGACCATGTTAGGTACCCATTGTACAATGCATATAAAAATGAGACACTGAAAAAACGAAGAAAGAGGGAAAACCTCATGGGAAAAAATCTCCCTCAAAGTACAATGCATTAAAAGATTAAAAAAAAAAGTGAAAATGAACAAAAAGCAGTTGCTAAGCAACTATGTCCTTCACTCCACAAAGACCTCGCAACTGTGCAAGTTTGTGCTAGTTGAAGATTTTTTTGAAGATGTAGATGTCTGCATGGATCTGATGAAGTAGATGCACTAGTGAGATGTACACACATATCCACTTTCTCTTTTTGTAATGAAGAAGATCCAAATGAAGTTTGGATGAAACTTTGAAAATTGTGTGCCCATTTTCGGAAAAACGTTGAAATTTTGTTGATTTTAAAATGCTCATAACTTCACTTCCTGGACTTTGTTTTGGACGATTTTTTTTTAAATTGGGTATTTTTTCAAGAGGAATTCAAATATCCATTTTTTCTCTGCAAATTCTACTCATAAAGTGTCAAAAGTGAATCTGAAGTGCGCGGCCCCATTTTTGGCTCCTGAGATGCATGCATGGGAGTCTCTGCATATGGCTCATCGAATGCATGAATGGTGCATGAAAAAAATTCCTGCATGTGGCTCTTGATATGCATGGATGATATGTTTCGTATGTGATTCATAAAATAGATCTGAAATGGAGTAGACATCATCTTCAATGAATGGAACAAAAAGTTGTGCAGATACCTTTGTAGAAGGCTCTTCAAACTTAGAGGATTGATCTTCCAATGACTTTTATACTAGCTCTATATTTGCAAACTTTTGCATGCAATGTTCCTTATTCCCAAATACAACCTCTAACCTGGTCCATAATTTGTCTAGAGTTGAGTCTTGTGATTCATCATCTACTTGACGATAAATTTCAGGAGAAATAGACATGCAGATAAATCCTATGGCCATATATTGTCTATTGAGAAAGTCATTTTTCTCATCGGGGGAATTAGGCTCTACTTCCATTGCCATGGTTATTTGGTATAATCCTCTACTTCTGAGAAGAATTAGAATCTTTGGCTTCCACTCCAAATAGTTACGAAGCGTGAGAAGTATTGTCTACGAGTAAAACAAAGATTTCATCTTTCCTATTGATTTGTTCTATCTTTGGTACCTACAAAAGAGTGTTGGTGATGATCCTTGCTAACATCCTATGGGCTCTGATACCATGTAGAGTTTATGAGATACTACATAGAATATCTAGCTAACAATGAAGCATACACAGCATGCAATGGTGTGAAGAGAAGAGACAAAAAATGGAGGAAATAATGAAAGAATTTCTATTAACCGTATTCCACACTCAAAGAGTGAATAATTTACAATAGATATAGGCTACATGAGTAACTAATGTGCCATATTAGTGATCTAGAGAGATCTAGACACTCATTGACAGAAATCAAAGTAATCTACCACCTAGTCCTAGTTAACTAACCCATGCAATCATTAGTTAACTAAGTCACACGTGTGGAAGTGAGAGAAACACATGCAATTGTTGGTGATAAAACCAAGGTTGCCATGCATGAGTGACTTCCACTGGTCTAACTGAGTGTAATTGACTCTGAATTGAAGAGAATTTTCCTATTTTGTAGGGGAATATTCTATAGAGAGAATGTTCTCATCTAAGGAAGCATTCTCAATATTGGAATATCAAACTGAGGAAAATAATTCTAGGTGAGTGTGTAATAACTCCAACATGAAATTATTAAGATTTATTTAGAATCTTATGTAACTGCAATGAAAAGAAGGCAAAGAAAATATAAGCTAACATCCCATCATGATCACACACATTCACTATAAGAAGACAAAGATTTTGAGTCTCAAATTCCATAATCTAGATTCAAAGAAATGGTACATATGTACCTAAAATTGTTAATATGTCGCAATTTTTTAATCCTATGTTATGTTATTGTTCTAGTAGAATTTGGAAGAGTACCAATGAATTAGGATGGAAGTGTGAAAAGATAGGTTTTGTGCCATCTCAACAAGATTATGCATTTTTTGCTAGAGATGTTTCTCTAATATATAGCATAACAACAATGTTAGGGTAATGTGTAACGTGATCCATGTAGTGGGAAAGAGTACCACTGAATTAGGATGGAAGTGTGAAAAGATAGGGTTTGTGCCATGTCAATGAGATTATGCATTTTTTCTATAGACATTTCTCTAATATATAGCATAGCAACAATGTGAGGGTAATATTTAATGTGACCCATGTAGTGGGAAATTGTGATCTAGTGAGAAAGTTTCAACACTAGGGTTAATGCTACTGGGAGGGTAAAATTGACTATTTAAACATTTAATGGTTCCAATAGGTTGAAAAGGAGAATTTGATGTAATATGTAAAGCCAAGATTTGTCAATTGGGTGTAGTTCGAGTGTTTGTGAGGAAAATCGTTACCCTCCCCACTTGGGTTCAAATCTCATTGTGTGGCATCTTTTATCTTAGGGAGTTGGTTGTTGGTGATCTATATATGATATATTCATGAGTTGTTGACCTAGTCTTGTGCCTTGAAGAATATAGGGTTTACCCTAAGTACCATTCTCAAGAAGGAACCCTTTCCAACTATTCTATCAAACCACAAAGTGAAATACATATGTTTATCATAGAAGTCATGGAATTTGTTGTTGAAATGTACAAAAAGACATTAATTCTAAGATGCTAAATTTTGGTTCCTATATGTTCAATTTCAAGGGGGAAGAGAAATACATACCTTCATTTCCACCCCTTCTTATGATATCCTTATCCTCTTAAAAAAACCTATTCTCAAGCATGCAAAGTGAACTAACTCCATCTACATTTGCTAAAATCTTGATTATGTTACCATTTGAAGCCATAACTAGTAAGGACCTAATGGAGGTGAGGCATTTCTTACAAAATTCAATAAGATAATCAAGATTGAATATAAATAATAGGTTTTCAAGTTGATATTTAATATTCATAACAAAAATAGAAACTGTATTCTTATTTAATGAAAGGCAAGAAGGTTGTGAAGCCAAGGTGTGTTAACTTTAGATGTCAACTCACCACCATGTACATATAAATATAAGTGTATAATATTCTTGCAAAATATAACTCCTACAAACAATATGAAGGCAAGACAAAAACTAGACAAACTTAATGACATTTTAAGGTTAACACTACCAATTTTTCCTAAGAATACATTAAAATTGCATATTCAATCTTCAACTTAGCTAACCAAATTTTCCTAAGGAAAACCATGCATAAAATTCTTTGTCAACTTACCCAACCATTCTAAAAATTGTGTAAGAGTTAGCATTCACTTAAATTGATGACGATGAAATTCAAGATCTAAATGTATCTTTAGGTGTTATTTTTTGTGATTATAAAAGGTACTAGTAATGATCCATTTATAAGTCTAACAAGGGGAGATGCAAAGCAGCAAGCCCCTGCCCTAGGTGGTAGCTTAAAGCTTTTGAGATCACATACATTGGATTTAGTGTACAAATCAATGCCTTCACATGCTTTAGATTTAGTGCAATGGATGTGTGTTACTGCTACCAGGGAGAATATGTGAAAGGCATGTGTATTAAATTCATGTTTCTTTAAGATTTTGCAGGTATTTTTTATGATTTGTTGGAGATAAGTTGAGAGGCATTAAATTATTTTATTTTTCAATTCATTCTCTAGCCTATGGAATCATAAATATTGGTAACGGATTCAAACATTGTTACTAAGGAGCTTAAAGGAACGTATATTCAAATCATGCTTCTCCAAGATTTTGGAAGTGTTTTTAAGATTTGTTGGAGATCATTGATGCAAACTTTGAGGATAGTTGATGGCAATAATTGCAAGTACATTTAAACTTCGACAAAACTCATGCAAACTCTGAGAAATAATGAGAAATATTGATGATAGTAATTTCGAGTTCATTTAAGCTTCTACAAAAATTTATTCCATCAATATATGTATAATTATTATGAACAGAACCTAACAAGGAGACTTGAACCATCATAAAAATTGTATACGGTGCAACTAGCTCATATGTTGATCCTTACTCAAACCCATAGCTAAAACATTGACTGGGTATTTTCTTTATTAATAACCATATAATCATGTGTATTTGGTCCATTGCAATATTAATTTGTAGAAAAAAGCATTTGCGGATACGTTGGCCAGTCCTCATAAAGAAATAAAACTAATACCCACTGCTCAAAATGTAAACATAATGCATTGAATTGTGAAATAAGTTCAGGTATTTTCAGTGTGCCTGCACAGATCCTTTAATGCTTTGAATTGTGAAATATGTGCAAGATTTTCAATGTGCCTGCACAGATCCTTTAATACATTGAATTGTGAAATACCTATAGGTGTTTTTTTACTATTGTAATTAGAATGATCATTTATTTATTTTCCTAAAATCCAAAAATGTAAATTTATTACACTTTATGGAAAGTTACAAGAGATCAATTTATTAGAAAAATTGTTCTTAGAAAGAAGAAATAAGTATAATTTATTTGAGAAAGTATTATTAAAACAAGAAATAATCCTATACAGACATGAAACTCTGAAATTTGGTGGTGGTTCTTTTTGGTTCTGAATTGTGCCATTATGTGGTGATGCCTTGGCATGCATAATGGTGAGTGCATCGTTCGCGCCATCATTTTCGCTATGGTAATGATGAATGTGAATGGGAAGGTTCAATTGCTTGCATTGATCAAAACATTTGCGACAGGTCCTAGCAAGCATGAGCTCATTGACACCATCTCTAAGAGAATGCAACTAATACCAATAAATCTTAGTGGGCCCATACTCAAATGCTTGTGGGCCCTAATACATAGTGGGTGAAATGTTAACACAATTATTATAAGTTGGCTTCCACAGGAAACATTTGCAACTTGTGAGATGGTCATAGATATTTTGTCATCCATAACAAAAAAAAACATATTAATTAGGTTGATAGGCACACATAAACAAACCAAATCATTATCAATTGTTAAATATTGAAAGACAAAACGATTAACACTGAAATTAACTAGATGGAAACGACCTCACATACATGCAAAAAAATTAGGAAAATGCGGTGGCAACAATAGTAATACATCATTTTCATTGAAAATTCACTACTATATTTTACTGCAGCAAGAATTATGTGTACTAATAAATCATGTAGCTTCTGAAAAGTATTAATTGCATGGAGTTGTCGCCCATCAAGTGTAATTTTTTTCAGCGCAACATGTGTCAGGGTGTCAGGTGGAATTGGAAGCTCTGATGGTAACCCATCAAAGGGATAAAAGATAGGAGCGGTAGCCAAACACAGGTTTCAAGGAAAAAAACAAGTGTTATTTGCAGGTGGACATGTTTTCTCCAGGGCTGCGGGCATGGATGAGTTGTAAAAGTAATGGAAAAAGTTCGACCTCGTGCAGAGAAGCCTTCAGATCCTCTGAACTATTTCTCGCCATATGAACTATTTCTCACCATATTATCAGAAGCCTTCAGATCCTCTGAACTATTTCTCCAAAGTATCTTATGGTGGTCACATGGAAACACAACGGATATCGTTCAGCGGATCAAAAAGTTTTTCGAATTGACAAACCAACCGGTCATAGTTGTTTATTGCTTTATCGCACTAGGGTAGGGTAAACATCGATCGATAGGAGGGAGACCCAGTGGGTGGGAGAAAGCCAATTGAAACAAGAAGGGTTGAAGGAAGGAACTAGTGTATGAAGGTGGAGGTACACAGTAAAATTAATTTATTGCTTGAGTTCGACCAAAACAAATTGGAGACCCTTGCCCGATTCATCTTTCTTCAGAAGAAATGGGCTTATCACCCTGGTTTTGTATCTTTGGGGGTGGCCGTAGCTTTGACATTCTTAGACTCTAATCTCGCGAAGGCCATGTGGGTTACCATGGTTCAATGGCCTTACTTATCTTTTTGTAGGAAATTGGTTGGTTTGGAGAGTTGGTAATGGAGAAAAGGTAAGAGTAGGGGTTGACCCATGGGTGGGGTGTGGAGATGCTCACAGGTTATCTGAAAATCTGATTGACCCTTGATATTGCTCGAAAAACATCATATTAACACCATTGTTTCTATTTATATCAAAGAACCCCTTGACCACCACTTTCTGGTTCAAAATTCGAAGGGCCTTTTCACATGGTTGCATGGGGCTCTTGTAGTCTCCTACAACACAAATGGTTGGCCTTCTGTCAAATTTGGAGTGTTTGTTGCCTAATGTGGATGAATTTCTACTAAATTTGGAGGGTTTACCTAGAGAACTGCTATTGCAGCCCATGGATTTTATTTTCCCTGCGAAACGTGGCCAGATTTCTCAATTTTGTCGCATATAGTTAGAAAATACGACGAAAAAGGAAAAATCATTCGATCTTTACTCTCTCTGACCGCCATTGTAGAGCCAAAAATGCCATACACAATCGCAATTAGATCAGTTTCAGAGTGAAATGCGGGATAGTAATTGATGAATGGCCATGGCTTCGGATTCCTACATGGGTAGATGTTGACTTATGAGTAAATAGTTCGGCGACTCATGAGATGTCCGTCTAAGTGAAGGCTTCCTTTTTTCTTTACAGATGATGAGCAATGAGCACTCCATCGAAATCTCTAACACGTTGGTTGGTACGTAGGTTTTACATATTTTACAATAACAAATAATTGAACTTGACATGAATTATGTATTGATTTGGTTAATGTAGAAAAGTAGATTGGTGCACACTTCCTTGTTTTATATGAAGGTTTTTGTTTCAATGGTGAAGGGTCTAGTTCTTTATCCCAAAGGTTTTAGCATTAATATGGCATTGACATATGCTTTCTCTAATTCATTTCTATGTAGGAATCCTTTCTTTTGTTCGTAAATGCTTTAGGAGTTGAGTCTGAAGAATCGTGATCAGTTAAAATCGCAATGGTGGCCTCCTTGGAGATTGGAAATGGTTGGAAGAGTCCTCGGATTTCATTTACTTTCGATTTCTCGCAGACGGAGACCGAAAGGAATACAAATGACTAACAGAGCCCTAGAATTTCATTCTCTCTCAATCTCTCACAGACCAACAGGAGTTCCCCAGAGAAACGCAAAAGAGATGTGGTGAATGTTATTTACGATACAGACTCTGAGTTTTGTGTTATAAGTAATAATAGTAATGGTCAGAGTTCAATCAAAGGAGAGAAAAACAGGAGGAGAAATCGACTGGATGAAGGTGAGATTTCAGCTTTCCTGAAGGATTTTCCAGGTACAAAATGAACTTTTAGGTATAAAAAAAAGAATGAATTATTTTTTTAATGAATTTTGTTAACTTGCATACTAGATACTAAAGTAAGTTAGACCCAATAGTATATCTATCTATGGTAGCTTAGAATATATATATCTGGTAACTTAGAATATATACCTCTGTCTTTGCATCTGCAGACATTCATCAAAATTGTGGCTGCAAACTTCCATCAGAGCTCCAAAATTGTGGCTCCAAACTTCCATCAGAGCTCCAGTCACACAGCTCAAGCAAGGAACACAACATAGTCTCTTGGGGATTCAACTCCAGAGCAAGAATGTGAAAGGAAATTGTATTACAAACATGAAACTCTGAAATGTACAGATAATGCAGGGAACAAGTGACCCAGAAATTGAGTTGCAGGGGCATTTTTTCTTGGCATGTAGTCGTGCGGTTGCTCAAAATTGTAGGAATACTAGGTATTAAGAAAGGTATGTAGGAATATTAGGTAAGAAGAAGGAGCAGTGGATCAGATGTCACAACACATGGATAACATGTGGACCGCTACCATGCGGACTGCCAGATACAAGCAGCGTGTGACAAGGTGGCTCATGGACATTCCAATTTTAAGATGGTTAAAGAGTACTTAACATTTAATGCCAGGAAGTAATGCTAGACTTAGTTCTAGCATTACTTGACTTCGTCAACTTTACTCATCAAATATGCATTTGAAAGTGCTTTTAAGGTAAGACATGGTGAGGTTCTTCCTTGAGAAGAGGCCAAATAAGGCTTCAAAGTTAAAACTTTGGCCTAAAAGCCAAATGCTACTTTCAAATGTGCATTTAACTCTTAAAACTTTGGTTTAATTACTTGGTTTTTGTGCCATATTAATGCAACACAGAAAAATTGATCACTATTAGTCCCTGCAGCCTGAAGGGTGGGAACTAATAAAGGGTAGATAATAAAATATTTTGAATAGTAACGATCCATTTATAAGTCTAATAAAGGGAATATTATAAAATATTCTCACAAACTTTGGACAAAAGTTTTTATAGACTTAACGATAACTTATCACTTTTCAAGAAAATTTACAATGGTTTTATATTTTCTTATTCCAAAAAATCATGAATTCCTTTAAGTAACAAACAACTACTTTTCATCATGATCCAACATAATTCAAGGTTTTATATTTTCTTATTTAAAAAATCTTAAATTTCGTTAAGTAACAAACTACTTTTTATCATGATCCAACATAATTCAATCTATTATGTTAACTCAGTTTTAAATTATGATCAACTATGAAATTGTATTATGTTAACTTGGTTTCAAATTATGATCAACAATCAAACTATACCCCCTGCATCGGGTGTTAGGGATGTACTCTAAAAGCAGGCGAGAACCTGCTCCTCCCCCCATGTGGCGATTCACGACGAGGACAGTTGTCCTCCATCCTCGCATGCCACCTCCTCCACTCATGCATCTTAATGTCTCATCTGGCTACACTGCCTCCTCGCATGTTGCATGTTATGAATCACCCCCATATTCCCATCACCTTCGCCCTCGACTCTCAAATTTGGCATGACATGGCTCTCCTAGTTATGATGAATTTCCTCCTGCGTATAGTAGTGGATACAACCTATCTTGTTGGCCTTAATGGAATTATCCTACACTCATATCCTCTCGTTCTTGGCCACCTCATCCTCGGTTTCCTTCCCTCTGAATTTATCCCCTCTCATCCTCCTATTCTTTCAAAGGTTCACCAGCTCCATTCTCCACTTCCCGTTCTCGAGGTCACTCCAGCTCCTGGCATCCTTTTCCCTCTGCTTCTTCATTCTACGCATCTCCCCTTCTATGTTCCAGCTATGGCTCGCAGCAGATTCTCCCATCACACCCATGGAAGCTCCTACAGTCTCCCTTGCACCCTCTCTATCTCTAGGCTCATATATGTTTCAGAAATCTCCGTCGAGTCATATCGCACCCTCACTCCCCCGGGCATCCGAGCTGAGATTGAGGCAGCAGAAGCTGACGTGCATGTACTGAGAAAATTCATTCTTGATGAGGAGATCTCCTAGACTACCAACCCTTGGGTTCCTGATATGGGCACCATCCAGGGGAAACTCTCTCATTATTTAGAGACAATCAACATATAATGGCATTTAAAAGCTCTCATGGGTCGCTTTCTTCTGGATCACCATGAGGCTCGACAGGAGGTTCTCGTGCAATTGGACGACATGCAACTCTAGGTGAAGTTGATCGACCAAAAATTGAACATGTTCGCAGACAAGGTTGCTTGTATGGATCTGAAGAATCTTGAATATGCCCAGCCTCAAGTCTTGGTAGCGGAGGGCCGCCAAATTCAATAG
>JZKD02S1733677.1:0-21658 GCA_000966675.3 Picea glauca | reverse complement strand
GAATCAAGCTTGTAGAAAGAATAAAGTCGGTGGTGGAAAACAACAAGACCTGGCAAGAAGAAAGAGAAAATTGTCAGTCTTCGGTTAAAGCTTTGTATTTAAAGAGATAGAGTAATTGGATGAAGACATCGACAAAGACATAAGAATGTGATCAATATCAACCTACTATGATGGTGTCCCATGCCTTGTCATTTTCTCATTGATGTCCTTTTATGGATTTCCTTAGCGGCTATGGGAATCGTCTCAAGCGTCCTTTTCCCTTCATTGGTAATCTTGTTGACAACCTTTTTGAACCACTCTTTGATGTAGCTCCTAATGGGCACCACGTTGATTTCATGCCAGATTCTTATATTGAAGAATTCACTTTCCAAGTCCCTTAGATCAATAGAGAGGTTGTGTAATGTTTCTTGAATATCTTGGTTTTTAATCGAATAACTGACTAGCCAATTTTTCACGTCATCTTCACCATATTCAAGAATTCCATAGAAATTTTCAAATGACAGTCTTTTATATATATGAACTTGATCATCAAATTATTGCTTGGTTAAAAATAATGAGTTGAATATCAATTTCGGGTCTTGGACTTCATTGGTGCTGCCAACTATATCTATCTCAGTTAGCTTCTTGAATAGTTTGTCTCTTCTAGATATGGCCTGGCTACATGCTTGAATGATGCCATTCAGGTTTTTTACCTTTTCTTTCCAGCATGCGTTTAGTTGGTTTATTCGATCAAGAGAAGGGAGATCCTACTCTCTTCTTCTGAATTCCATCATACCAGTAACTTTGACACCAAATGGTACAACTGCATCAAGGTAGAAACCTTGCTCGTTCTTGAGATCTGCTTGCATATACTCATGAAAAGCATGCATTCTTGTTCCAAAAGAGACCATACTCTTTGACATATCCCAAGATTTTGTTATTAATTCCATTCTTCTCTTTATATTATTTTCCACATAGCCTCGGGTTGATGTGAGAAGATTTGCTGATCCTTTTAACTTTGTTGTAGGTGCAGTGAGACCGATCATTGCAAAAGGAGTAGCAAAAAGTGGAAGAGGCATTAGAGCTCCCTCCAATTCTTTGATTCACTCCTTTAACCTGACGTTCTTCGCCTCAAGTTTGCTAATAGAGTTTTCTAGAGAATCTCCAGTTTCCCGGTGTATCTGGGAGATCTGGGAAGGGCGCATGTTCTATACGTTCATCTCTGAACGAGATTTCCCTTTCTTATTCTTTTTATCTCTCTTTTTAATAACCAAAATTTTGGATTTGATGTCAAAAACATCGCTCTGAAATGCAAAAGACTCTTCTTCGTCCAAGGCATTGGTCCCAATTATTTCCATCTCAGGGTTATGGGGAGCAATGCTCTCTAGTTGGTCATTTTCAGGGAACATTTTGTCAATGTAAATTTCTAGTTCCATATCTTCGAGGGAGAGATTGTGGATATCAATTTCTCCCCTCGGTCCCTCTTGTCCTTGCACTATTGTTTTTTGTTTTTTTCTCGCGGAAATTTTGTGAGAACTTTCAATTTTTCCAGAGGGAGGGTTATTATCTCCTCCTTTGCCTGAAGAACTGTGTGTGACTTTATTTCTTGGGTATACTGTTGGAGTGCTGCTCCGAGATGCTATAGTCTTGGGTGTGGCGGTCGGGGATTGGACACTTTTCTCACCTAGGACTTTTCGTTTATGCTTGTACGACTCATTGGTGATGAGTATTGTCTCCAGGTCGTCGATGTCATGAGAAGGAATTCCCGAGGCATTATCTTCCTCTTCATTTAGGATAGTTTCAATGAAAGAACTGTTGAAACCAACAACCAATAGGTTTTCTACAAAAATACCATCAGGGTCGAACCCTTTTACTTTTTCAACACATTTAAAATTGAAGCTCTGGAAGTGGCCTGCAAAGCCATCAATCTTGTTCATATTCTTGATTATGAAATCCCTGACTTTCCAAGGCAGAGGGATGAATTTCCTTTTTCTCTTTTCATGGAAAAAATGCAACCAATAGGTGTATTTCTTTGTTATTTCAACAAAAAACATTATACCAGATATGTGACATGGAAGGAGGCAAGGATTTTATTTGGACCCAAAAATCCGTATACCATTATAGTTCTCCATTTGTTCTAGTGTGCTCTTCCTATTTAGGAACTTAGTCACCTGGTCAGACATTTGGGGAAAATCCTTTCCAAATATCAACCCTTTAAAAACTGAAACAAAATCATTAAAGAATTCATAAAAATGTTGGAAGTCGTCATGCCTCCATAATATCTTTTACCAGAAGGTTACTGTGTCAAATTCATAGTTTACCTTGTTACACATAGATAATCCAGGGAATGGACAACAATGCTCTACTGCGAAAATTAAATAATATGACATAAATAATTTCTTTTGCCTTGTGTATTGCAATATCTGGGAAGAGATTTCAATGGAAATCAACTTGCCCCAATGGAAGATGGCTTGTTCCTTCACCGTAAAATATAAAATATACAGAATCACGCGACAGATGCTGGTTGTACTTTCTTGTCATGTTATCCTTGTGAAAAGCCATGCAATTTCCTGGAAAGGGTTTTTAAATGCATTGACCTATGATTTGGTCATGTCCCCAGGACGGGCCACTGGGTTCTCTAAGAACTATAGAAAGAATTCCAATTCATTATCATGCTTCTTTAAGAACTCTCTACAATTCTCTCCCTTGAAAATAGGCATTGGGTCGGAAAGTCTTAACATCTTTCGAAATACTTGTAGCGATAGGGAGACTCAGGACTGGTCCCGCAACTGGATAATCCGTTGGTTCAGAATATACTTTTCAGTGCAACAGGTGACCAACTCCTTAGAATTAAAAATTTCGGGGACACAAACTGCTCGTGCAATTACAGACATCCATATAACTTCCTTTTGGGCAGAAGGGAACGAGTAGTAGTCATAAGCTATGGACCACTGAAAACTTTGGTCCTTGGGCCCGAAAATATTCAAGGTATCTCCACAGAAATGTTGTCGAGCTGCAACCATAAGGTGATGAGAACATTCCTTTGCTCCTGATAGTATTTAAAATGAATGTTGGAGCATGATAAGATAATCTCTCGTAAATCTTGGTTTAATGTGTTTTAATGGGAGATGTCCTCGATCTTTTCGCCTATTAATGTCAATATTTTCGATGTGTCTAGTGAGTTGTCACTAATAAAGGCATTATTAATGTGCATTGGGAAGCATGTGAAGGTGGCGGGGATGGACGGGAGCGAAAACTGCTTTGAAACTTTTGTGAACCTGGGAGCTTGAGAACCCATGAATCCGTGAGAACAGGACATGAAAAATCGACTAAGTATGGAAAGGCAGGGTATAATGCCTTAAAAAACTAAAATAAATAACAATTTTTCTGAGTTCAAGATCCACAAAAATAAAAAATCAGACGCCATAATATTGACCTCTGTCAATTCGATAATAGGGAGGTTTAGTTGATGGATCCAAATATCGCTCAGTTCAAGCGACTGAGGTGCATGTGGGGTGCCTGTGAGAAAAGCTAATGTTTTGATGAAGATTTGTTTGTATTGCAACATGTGACAATAATTGAGTGATAATATTTAGAATGAACACTGAAAGATGGTAATATAATCTCTCATAAATCTTGGTTGAATCCATTTTAATGGGAGATGTCCTTGATCTTTTCACTCATTAATGCTAATCTTTTCGAACCTGTGTGGTGAGTTGTCACTAATAAAAGCGTAATCAATTTGCATTGGGAAGTGTGCAAAGTTGGCGGGGAAATCGACTAAGTATTAAAAGGTGGGGAGGTCATACAGAACTAGACAGACTCATCGTAGGTAGAGTGAAGCTTGCGAGTTCGAGGAGTCCGAGGTCGAATTGTAAATAATGGAAGTTTTGGGTGTAATATGTATATCACAGAACATGGGGCATGAGAGTTCAATAGCGCCAATCCGGGAACTTGTGGCCATAAACATTAACTATGGCAAAAACATTTTCAGCTATGTAATATGCTTGGAGCTCGACAAACTCAAGTTCAAGTTAAAAGATAATTTGTTTATATTTACTTAAACACTGTTCATACTATTTTATTTTATTAGTATTTTTTGTGGCCCAAATGCAAACCATGTTCAAATTTGAAGGGTGAATTAACATTTTTATATGCAATACTAAAGAGGGGCATCATGTCAACACCTTTGTAAATGATAGCAGGCTAGCACAATATTGCATTCTTGCTACGATGATGCCTTAAAAAAACTAAAATAACCAACAATTTTTTGCTAATTCAAGATTTACACAAAAAAATTCAACAGATTCCATAATATTCTCCCATTAATGCGTTTTAATGGGAGATTTCCTTGATCTTTTCTCTTATTAATGCTAATCATTTTGAACATCTGTGGTGAGATGTCACTAGAAAAATCATAATTAATGTGCATTGGGAAGGGGCGAAGGTGGAGGGGATGGAGGGGAGCAAAAAAAGCTTTGAAATTTTTGTGAACCTGTGAGTCTATGAACCCGCGTAAATTTGAAGAATCAACTAAGTATGGAAAGGCGGGGCGGTCAGACAGAGTCATCGTAGGTAGAGTGAGTCTTGTGAATTCGAGTAATTCGGGGTCGAATTGTAGATCACCAAAGTTTTGGGTGCAAGATGTATACTTCGAACACGGGGCATGAGAGTTCGATAACACCTACCCAGGAACCTGCGGCCATAACATTGGCTAAGTATGGAAATGAACAACGGTCAGTCAGACTCATGATGTGAAGATATATATGGATATATAATTTTTCAGTCTGCAACACGGGAAAACTCGAGCATAGAAATATGACTAAGTATAGAACCAGAAACAAGTAACATAAGGGAAGAAGAAAAGGGAAAATCCGTAAGTATAGAAGAGGAAAAAGAAAGGGAGCAAAGAAATTTATGCATCACACAACAACACTTAGTGTGATAATTATCAAGCGATAGAAACACATCAACTATGGGAAAAACATTTTCAGCCATGAAATATAGCTGGAGCTCAACAGACCCTGGTTCAAGTCTAAAGAGATGTTGTTTATATCTATTTCAACAAGCTCGTAGGTAGAGTGAGGCTTGCGAGTTCGGGGAGTTTGGGGTCGAATTGTAGATCACCGAAGTTTTTTCTGCAAGATGTATACCTTGAACACAGGGCATGAGAGTTCGATAGGGCCTAGCTGGGAACTCGCGACCATAAAATTGGCTAAGTATGGAAACGAACGACGGTTGGTCGGACTCGTCATGTGAAGATATATATGGATATAGAATTTCTAACTCCGCCACCCCGGGAACCCGCGAGCATAGATATGCGACTAAGTATAGAACTGGAAACGAATAATAGAGGGGAAGAAGAAAAGGTAAAACCGGACAAGTATAGAAGAGGAAAAAGAAAGGGAGAAAAGAACTTTATGCATCACAGAACAACACTTTGTTTTAAGTATGGAAAGGCGGGGAAATCAGACGGAGTCATCATAGGTAGAGTGAGGCTTGCGAGGTCAAGGATTCTGGGGTCGAATTGTAGATCACCTAATCTTTGGGTGCAAGATGTATACCCCGAAGACGGGGCATGAGATTTCGATAGCGCCCACGTGGGAAACCCGTGGCCATAAAATTGTCTAAGTATGGAAATGAACGTAGGTCAGTCGAACTCCTAATGTGAAGATATAGATGGATATAGAATTTTTCAGTCCGGCACCCAGGAACCCGCGAACATAGAAACGCGACCAAGTATAGAACCAGAAACAGGTAACAGAAGGGAAGAAGAAAAGGGAAAAGCGATAAGTATAGAAGAGGAAAAAGAAAGGGAGAAAATAATTTTATGCCTCATACAACAACACTTAGTCTGATAATTATCAAGCGATAGAAACACATCAACTATGGGAAAAACATTTTTATCCATGAAATATAGCTAGAGCTCAACAGACCCTGGTTCAAGTCTAAAGAGATGTTGTTTATATCTATTTCAACAAGATCGTAGGTAGAGTGAGGCTTGTGAGTTCGAGGAGTTCGGGGTCGAATTGTAGATCATCAAAGTTTTGGATGCAAGATGTATACCCCGAACACGGGGCATGAGAGTTCGATAGGGCCTAACTGGGAACCTGTGGCCATAAAATTGGCTAAGTATGGAAACAAATGACGGTCAGTCAGAATCATCATGTGAAGATATAGATGGATATATAATTTCTCACTCCGCCACCCTGGGAACCCGTGAGCATAGATATGCGACTAAGTATAGAACCAAAAACAGATAATAGAGGGGAAGAAGAAAAGGTAAAAATGAGCAAGTATAGAAGAGGAAAAAGAAAGGGAGCAAAGAAATTTATGCATCACATAACAACACTTGGTATTAAGTATGGAAATGTGGGGCGTTCAGACGGAGTCATCATATGTAGAGTGAGGCTTGCGAGTTCGAGGAGTTCGGGGTCGAATTGTATATCATTGAAGCTTTGGGTACAATATGTATACCCCGAAGACGGGGCATGATAGTTCGATAGCGCCTATGTGGGAAACCCGCGGCCCTAAAATTGGCTAAGTTTGGAAACGAACGATGGTCGGTCAGACTCGTGATGTGAATATATAGTTGGATATAGAATTTATTACCCCGCCACGTCGAGACCCCGCGAGCATAGTTATGCGACTAAGTATAGAAGCATAAACAAATAGTAGAGGGGAGGAAGAAAAGGGAAAAATGGGTAAGTATAGAAGAGGAAAAAGAAAGGGAGCAAAGAAATTTATGCCTCACACAACAACACTTAGTCTGGTAATTATCAAGCGATAGAAACACATCAACTATGGGAAAAACGTTCTTAGCCATGAAATATAGCTGGAGNACCTTTGTAAATGATAGCAGGCTATCACAATATTGCATTCTTTCTACGATGATGCCTTAAAAAAACTAAAATAACCAACAATTTTTTGCCAATTCAAGACTTACACAAAAAAATTCAACAGATTCCATAATATTCTCCCATTAATGCATTTTAATGGGAGATGTCCTTGATCTTTCCGCTTATTAATGCTAATCATTTTGAACATTTGTGGTGAGATGTCACTAGAAAAATCGTAATTAATGTGCATTGGGAAGGGGCGAAGGTGGAGGGGATGGAGGGGAGCAAAAAATGCTTTGAAATTTTTGTGAACCTGTGAGTCTATGAACCCGTGTAAATTTGAAGAATCGACTAAGTATGGAAAGGCGGGGCGGTCAGAAAGAGTCATCGTAGGTAGAGTGAGTCTTGCAAATTCGAGTAATCCGGGGTCGAATTGTAGATCACCGAAGTTTTGGGTGCAATATGTATACTTCGAACACGGGGCATGAGAGTTCGATAACACTTACCCGGGAACTTGCGGCCATAAAATTGGCTAAGTATGGAAATGAACAACGGTCGGTCAGACTCATGATGTGAAGATATATATGGATATATAATTTTTCACTCTGCAACACGGGAAAACACGAGCATAGAAATATGACTAAGTATAGAACCAGAAACAGGTAATATAAGGGAAGAAGAAAAGGGAAAAGTCATAATTATAGAAGAGGAAAAAGAAAGGGAGCAAAGAAATTTATGCCTCACACAACAACACTTAGTGTGATAATTATCAAGCGATAGAAACACATCAACTATGGGAAAAACATTTTCAGCCATGAAATATAGCTGGAGCTCAACAGACCCTGGTTCAAGTCTAAAGAGATGTTGTTTATATCTATTTCAACAAGCTCGTAGGTAGAGTGAGGCTTGCGAGTTCGGGGAGTTTGGGGTCGAATTGTAGATCACCGAAGTTTTTTCTGCAAGATGTATACCTTGAACACAGGGCATGAGAGTTCGATAGGGCCTAGCTGGGAACTCGCGACCATAAAATTGGCTAAGTATGGAAACGAACGACGGTTGGTCGGACTCGTCATGTGAAGATATATATGGATATAGAATTTCTAACTCCGCCACCCCGGGAACCCGCGAGCATAGATATGCGACTAAGTATAGAACTGGAAACGAATAATAGAGGGGAAGAAGAAAAGGTAAAACCGGACAAGTATAGAAGAGGAAAAAGAAAGGGAGAAAAGAACTTTATGCATCACAGAACAACACTTTGTTTTAAGTATGGAAAGGCGGGGAAATCAGACGGAGTCATCATAGGTAGAGTGAGGCTTGCGAGGTCAAGGATTCTGGGGTCGAATTGTAGATCACCTAATCTTTGGGTGCAAGATGTATACCCCGAAGACGGGGCATGAGATTTCGATAGCGCCCACGTGGGAAACCCGTGGCCATAAAATTGTCTAAGTATGGAAATGAACGTAGGTCAGTCGAACTCCTAATGTGAAGATATAGATGGATATAGAATTTTTCAGTCCGGCACCCAGGAACCCGCGAACATAGAAACGCGACCAAGTATAGAACCAGAAACAGGTAACAGAAGGGAAGAAGAAAAGGGAAAAGCGATAAGTATAGAAGAGGAAAAAGAAAGGGAGAAAATAATTTTATGCCTCATACAACAACACTTAGTCTGATAATTATCAAGCGATAGAAACACATCAACTATGGGAAAAACATTTTTATCCATGAAATATAGCTAGAGCTCAACAGACCCTGGTTCAAGTCTAAAGAGATGTTGTTTATATCTATTTCAACAAGATCGTAGGTAGAGTGAGGCTTGTGAGTTCGAGGAGTTCGGGGTCGAATTGTAGATCATCAAAGTTTTGGATGCAAGATGTATACCCCGAACACGGGGCATGAGAGTTCGATAGGGCCTAACTGGGAACCTGTGGCCATAAAATTGGCTAAGTATGGAAACAAATGACGGTCAGTCAGAATCATCATGTGAAGATATAGATGGATATATAATTTCTCACTCCGCCACCCTGGGAACCCGTGAGCATAGATATGCGACTAAGTATAGAACCAAAAACAGATAATAGAGGGGAAGAAGAAAAGGTAAAAATGAGCAAGTATAGAAGAGGAAAAAGAAAGGGAGCAAAGAAATTTATGCATCACATAACAACACTTGGTATTAAGTATGGAAATGTGGGGCGTTCAGACGGAGTCATCATATGTAGAGTGAGGCTTGCGAGTTCGAGGAGTTCGGGGTCGAATTGTATATCATTGAAGCTTTGGGTACAATATGTATACCCCGAAGACGGGGCATGATAGTTCGATAGCGCCTATGTGGGAAACCCGCGGCCCTAAAATTGGCTAAGTTTGGAAACGAACGATGGTCGGTCAGACTCGTGATGTGAATATATAGTTGGATATAGAATTTATTACCCCGCCACGTCGAGACCCCGCGAGCATAGTTATGCGACTAAGTATAGAAGCATAAACAAATAGTAGAGGGGAGGAAGAAAAGGGAAAAATGGGTAAGTATAGAAGAGGAAAAAGAAAGGGAGCAAAGAAATTTATGCCTCACACAACAACACTTAGTCTGGTAATTATCAAGCGATAGAAACACATCAACTATGGGAAAAACGTTCTTAGCCATGAAATATAGCTGGAGNTTTTAAGTATGGAAAGGCGGGGAAATCAGACAGAGTCATCATAGGTAGAGTGAGGCTTGCGAGTTTAAGGAGTCCGGGGTCGAATTGTAGATCACTGAATCTTTGGGTGCAAGATGTATACCCCGAAGACGGGGCATGAGAGTTCGATAGCGCCCACATGGGAAACCCGTGGCCATAAAATTGTCTAAGTATGGAAACGAACGTAGGTCAGTCGAACTCCTAATGTGAAGATATAGATGGATATAGAATTTGTCAGTCTGGTACCCAGGAACCCGCGAGCATAGAAACGCGACTAAGTATAGAACCAAAAACAGGTAACAGAAGGGAAGAAGAAAAGGGAAAAGCGGTAAGTATAGAGAGGAAAAAGAAAGGGAGAAAATAATTTTATGCCTCATACAACAACACTTAGTTTGATAATTATCAAGAGATAGAAACGCATCAACTATGGGAAAAATTTTTTTAGCCATGAAATATAGCTAGAGCTCAACAGACCCTGGTTCAATTCTAAAGAGATGTTGTTTATATCTATTTCAACAAGCTCGTAGGTAGAGTGAGGCTTGTGAGTTTGAGGAGTTCGGGGTCGAATTGTAGATCATCGAAGTTTTGGATACAAGATGTATACCCCGAACATGGGGCATGAGAGTTCGATAGGGCCTAACCGGGAACCTGTGGCCATAAAATTGGCTAAGGATGGAAACGAACGACGGTCGTTCAGAATCATCATGTGAAGATATAGATGGATATATAATTTCTCACTCCGCCACCCTGGAAACCCGTGAGGATAGATATGCGACTAAGTATAGAACCAGAAACGGATAATAGAGGGGAAGAAGAAAAGGTAAAAACGAGCAAGTATAGAAGAGGAAAAAGAAAGGGAGCAAAGAACTTTATGCATCACATAACAACACTTGGTATTAAGTATGGAAATGTGGGGCGTTCAGACGGAGTCATCATATGTAGAGTGAGGCTTGTGAGTTCTAGGAGTCCGGGGTCAAATTGTATATCATCGAAGCTTTGGGTACAAGATGTATACCCCGAAGACGGGGCATGACAGTTCGATAGTGCCTATGCGGGAAACCCGCGCCCCTAAAATTGGCTAAGTTTGGAAACGAACGACGGTCGGTCAGACTCATGACGTGAATATATAGTTGGATATAGAATTTATTACTCCGCCACGTTGAGACCCCGTGAGCATAGTTATGCGACTAAGTATAGAAGCATAAACAAATAATAGAGGGGAAGAAGAAAAGGGAAAAACGGGTAAGTATAGAAGAGGAAAAATAAAGGGAGCAAAGAAATTTATGCCTCACACAACAACACTTAGTCTGGTAATTATCAAGCGATAGAAACACATCAACTATGGGAAAAACGTTCTTAGCCATGAAATATAGCTGGAGCTCAACAGAACCTGGTTCAAGTTAAAAGAGATGTTGTTTATATCTATCTCAACAAGCAATAGACAAAAAATATCACTAGGCATTCCTATATACAAGCATCTAGACAGAGTCATCGTAGGTAGAGTGAGGCTTGTGAGTTCGAATTGTAGATCACTGAATTTTTGGGTGCAAGATGTATACCCCGAACATGGGGCATGATAATAAATAAATGGCATAGCAGAATAAATAACTGTGGATATTTGTTTCGTAAACATAGCTAGAGAGTAATCTATGAATCCTTGCCTTCGACATTGTTGTTGTGATGATGTTTGTGATGGTTGATTTCTCATGCCCATGTCACTTCTAAAACAGTGGCTATGAACACGTGTATATTGTTCATACTTGATATGAATGTGCATTAGGCATACACATTGTATTTGCTGTGGCACCACTGTAACCATACCTTTTGGAATATTGCACTCCATCTTTCTCAGCTGTGGCACATAAGACTCCATCCTCCTGTTCAATCAGTCTATTCTTTTTTCAATGTAGCAATACAGAGAATACAATGGATATGAAGACAAGTTGCTACATAGGAACACATGAAAAAAAGATCGAGTACAAATTTATTTATTTCAAGGTAGCAACACAAAAAATACAATTGACATGAAGATAAGTTAATATATAAGAAGATATGCAATATCTAAGGAAAAAAAACAAAAGAGTTGCAAACCAGTGGAATAAATACAGACAGAGTAAATGAAAAACAATTGGATATGGAATACGGGTAGAAGTATGCACCTTTGTATGTATTCTTCTACATTTCTGGTTAAGAGTTCTTTGCTTTGTCCAGTTTCCTGTTTGTTTCAATGAAGGAAAGTAAAAACCACAATGAACATGAACGTAAGTTGATATGTAAGGAAAAAAAAAGGAATATGTAGATAGAGTAAATAAACTAGAATAAAAGGAATAGAGTAACATATAGTGTTAGAAGAATGTAGCATTTTTTTTTTCTTCATCCATGTATGTGTATATATAAAAAAATTGTGTAAATTTTTGTTGTGTCCAAAATCAATTACAAACCAGGAAAAACTAAGAAGTTGGATAACTTGGTTTTGTGCAACAAGCTAGACATATATTCTTTGAGACATAGAAATATGATTTTGCAATATGTTTAATGTATATTTCATAATTCAAGTGCAATACCAATTGTATCGTGATCAGACCGGTATGTGTCTAAGATAAAGACGTTGTATCGAGAAATGGGCACATTCAACCATACATGGTAAATAAGTGCATTTTTTACATGGTTTATCTTATCCAAAAGAAAGAGGAGACTGTATCTGCACATGTAGTTTTCCAATTCTTTTGTTCTGACATTATTTTGTAGCATGTCAATATTGAAGTCTCCTACAATGACAATGGTTTCGTTCAGATGAAAATTCTCTAATGCATTGGAAAGAACATTTAGTATGTTGGAGAATGTTGCATGCAGAGCAACATAGAGATTCAATATTGCAATTTCTGATCCATGGAAAATTATTTTGGTGAGCACCATCTCAACATTGTTTTCATCGAAATGCATATGCTCCAAAATTGTTACATGTTTTTTCACTAATATCATCACCCCATGTGTAATGTAACTTTATATGCAATTGTGATTTGGAAATTGCTTGTTTTTCATGCATAATGTCATGTATGTTTCCTGTAAGCACAGAATATTTGATTGCATTGTGTCATAGTCATTGAGTATATCATCCATATGTGCATGTAGGCTATGCATGTTAAGTGAGAGAATTGATACAGATGAGTTTGTTTGTATGGATTGGTAATCATACTGTAGATGCCACTTTGCACTAGTCCTAAGGCGTTGCATCTCAATATCAACTTTGTATTTGACTTTGAAGTTATATTTTGTAAGAGAACTTAGCAAATACAAGGAGTCTATACTTCTGACATGGGACAATGCTGTGTATACAAGTCCATGTATTCAAATTCCAACAGGGTCAAATGCAACACTATCAAGTGTTAGTCCTTGCGATATGTGGACTGTACGTGCACATGCAAGTTTTATTGGAAACTATTTTTGAATCTTCATTCGACCTGTCTTTGCCGATGTCGATATTGGTTTTGATATTCGTAAGATAGGTGTCCAATGATGTGCAGTGTTTGAATTATATAAATAAGACAACTTGTTTTCTTATCGGTGGCCTATATGCGGCTCATGGAACTTAATCCAGAGGACATCAAATTCTTTTGTTTTGGTATAACCTTTGAGTATTCCATTTGCACCATTTACCAAGCCATCATGTGAATCATAGTTGCAGGCATATATTTCAACTAGCATGTCTAATTTCAGGACAAGTTGCAAAGGCAAAGTGGCTGTATGTTCATGACATGGTNTCACACAACAACACTTAGTGTGATAATTATCAAGCGATAGAAACACATCAACTATGGGAAAAACATTTTCAGCCATGAAATATAGCTGGAGCTCAACAGACCCTGGTTCAAGTCTAAAGAGATGTTGTTTATATCTATTTCAACAAGCTCGTAGGTAGAGTGAGGCTTGCGAGTTCGGGGAGTTTGGGGTCGAATTGTAGATCACCGAAGTTTTTTCTGCAAGATGTATACCTTGAACACAGGGCATGAGAGTTCGATAGGGCCTAGCTGGGAACTCGCGACCATAAAATTGGCTAAGTATGGAAACGAACGACGGTTGGTCGGACTCGTCATGTGAAGATATATATGGATATAGAATTTCTAACTCCGCCACCCCGGGAACCCGCGAGCATAGATATGCGACTAAGTATAGAACTGGAAACGAATAATAGAGGGGAAGAAGAAAAGGTAAAACCGGACAAGTATAGAAGAGGAAAAAGAAAGGGAGAAAAGAACTTTATGCATCACAGAACAACACTTTGTTTTAAGTATGGAAAGGCGGGGAAATCAGACGGAGTCATCATAGGTAGAGTGAGGCTTGCGAGGTCAAGGATTCTGGGGTCGAATTGTAGATCACCTAATCTTTGGGTGCAAGATGTATACCCCGAAGACGGGGCATGAGATTTCGATAGCGCCCACGTGGGAAACCCGTGGCCATAAAATTGTCTAAGTATGGAAATGAACGTAGGTCAGTCGAACTCCTAATGTGAAGATATAGATGGATATAGAATTTTTCAGTCCGGCACCCAGGAACCCGCGAACATAGAAACGCGACCAAGTATAGAACCAGAAACAGGTAACAGAAGGGAAGAAGAAAAGGGAAAAGCGATAAGTATAGAAGAGGAAAAAGAAAGGGAGAAAATAATTTTATGCCTCATACAACAACACTTAGTCTGATAATTATCAAGCGATAGAAACACATCAACTATGGGAAAAACATTTTTATCCATGAAATATAGCTAGAGCTCAACAGACCCTGGTTCAAGTCTAAAGAGATGTTGTTTATATCTATTTCAACAAGATCGTAGGTAGAGTGAGGCTTGTGAGTTCGAGGAGTTCGGGGTCGAATTGTAGATCATCAAAGTTTTGGATGCAAGATGTATACCCCGAACACGGGGCATGAGAGTTCGATAGGGCCTAACTGGGAACCTGTGGCCATAAAATTGGCTAAGTATGGAAACAAATGACGGTCAGTCAGAATCATCATGTGAAGATATAGATGGATATATAATTTCTCACTCCGCCACCCTGGGAACCCGTGAGCATAGATATGCGACTAAGTATAGAACCAAAAACAGATAATAGAGGGGAAGAAGAAAAGGTAAAAATGAGCAAGTATAGAAGAGGAAAAAGAAAGGGAGCAAAGAAATTTATGCATCACATAACAACACTTGGTATTAAGTATGGAAATGTGGGGCGTTCAGACGGAGTCATCATATGTAGAGTGAGGCTTGCGAGTTCGAGGAGTTCGGGGTCGAATTGTATATCATTGAAGCTTTGGGTACAATATGTATACCCCGAAGACGGGGCATGATAGTTCGATAGCGCCTATGTGGGAAACCCGCGGCCCTAAAATTGGCTAAGTTTGGAAACGAACGATGGTCGGTCAGACTCGTGATGTGAATATATAGTTGGATATAGAATTTATTACCCCGCCACGTCGAGACCCCGCGAGCATAGTTATGCGACTAAGTATAGAAGCATAAACAAATAGTAGAGGGGAGGAAGAAAAGGGAAAAATGGGTAAGTATAGAAGAGGAAAAAGAAAGGGAGCAAAGAAATTTATGCCTCACACAACAACACTTAGTCTGGTAATTATCAAGCGATAGAAACACATCAACTATGGGAAAAACGTTCTTAGCCATGAAATATAGCTGGAGCTCAACAGAACCTGGTTCAAGTTAAAAGAGATGTTGTTTATATCTATCTCAACAAGCAATAGACAAAAAATATCACTAGGCATTCCTATATACAAGCATCTAGACAGAGTCATCGTAGGTAGAGTGAGGCTTGTGAGTTCGAATTGTAGATCACTGAATTTTTGGGTGCAAGATGTATACCCCGAACATGGGGCATGATAATAAATAAATGGCATAGCAGAATAAATAACTGTGGATATTTGTTTCGTAAACATAGCTAGAGAGTAATCTATGAATCCTTGCCTTCGACATTGTTGTTGTGATGATGTTTGTGATGGTTGATTTCTCATGCCCATGTCACTTCTAAAACAGTGGCTATGAACACGTGTATATTGTTCATACTTGATATGAATGTGCATTAGGCATACACATTGTATTTGCTGTGGCACCACTGTAACCATACCTTTTGGAATATTGCACTCCATCTTTCTCAGCTGTGGCACATAAGACTCCATCCTCCTGTTCAATCAGTCTATTCTTTTTTCAATGTAGCAATACAGAGAATACAATGGATATGAAGACAAGTTGCTACATAGGAACACATGAAAAAAAGATCGAGTACAAATTTATTTATTTCAAGGTAGCAACACAAAAAATACAATTGACATGAAGATAAGTTAATATATAAGAAGATATGCAATATCTAAGGAAAAAAAACAAAAGAGTTGCAAACCAGTGGAATAAATACAGACAGAGTAAATGAAAAACAATTGGATATGGAATACGGGTAGAAGTATGCACCTTTGTATGTATTCTTCTACATTTCTGGTTAAGAGTTCTTTGCTTTGTCCAGTTTCCTGTTTGTTTCAATGAAGGAAAGTAAAAACCACAATGAACATGAACGTAAGTTGATATGTAAGGAAAAAAAAAGGAATATGTAGATAGAGTAAATAAACTAGAATAAAAGGAATAGAGTAACATATAGTGTTAGAAGAATGTAGCATTTTTTTTTTCTTCATCCATGTATGTGTATATATAAAAAAATTGTGTAAATTTTTGTTGTGTCCAAAATCAATTACAAACCAGGAAAAACTAAGAAGTTGGATAACTTGGTTTTGTGCAACAAGCTAGACATATATTCTTTGAGACATAGAAATATGATTTTGCAATATGTTTAATGTATATTTCATAATTCAAGTGCAATACCAATTGTATCGTGATCAGACCGGTATGTGTCTAAGATAAAGACGTTGTATCGAGAAATGGGCACATTCAACCATACATGGTAAATAAGTGCATTTTTTACATGGTTTATCTTATCCAAAAGAAAGAGGAGACTGTATCTGCACATGTAGTTTTCCAATTCTTTTGTTCTGACATTATTTTGTAGCATGTCAATATTGAAGTCTCCTACAATGACAATGGTTTCGTTCAGATGAAAATTCTCTAATGCATTGGAAAGAACATTTAGTATGTTGGAGAATGTTGCATGCAGAGCAACATAGAGATTCAATATTGCAATTTCTGATCCATGGAAAATTATTTTGGTGAGCACCATCTCAACATTGTTTTCATCGAAATGCATATGCTCCAAAATTGTTACATGTTTTTTCACTAATATCATCACCCCATGTGTAATGTAACTTTATATGCAATTGTGATTTGGAAATTGCTTGTTTTTCATGCATAATGTCATGTATGTTTCCTGTAAGCACAGAATATTTGATTGCATTGTGTCATAGTCATTGAGTATATCATCCATATGTGCATGTAGGCTATGCATGTTAAGTGAGAGAATTGATACAGATGAGTTTGTTTGTATGGATTGGTAATCATACTGTAGATGCCACTTTGCACTAGTCCTAAGGCGTTGCATCTCAATATCAACTTTGTATTTGACTTTGAAGTTATATTTTGTAAGAGAACTTAGCAAATACAAGGAGTCTATACTTCTGACATGGGACAATGCTGTGTATACAAGTCCATGTATTCAAATTCCAACAGGGTCAAATGCAACACTATCAAGTGTTAGTCCTTGCGATATGTGGACTGTACGTGCACATGCAAGTTTTATTGGAAACTATTTTTGAATCTTCATTCGACCTGTCTTTGCCGATGTCGATATTGGTTTTGATATTCGTAAGATAGGTGTCCAATGATGTGCAGTGTTTGAATTATATAAATAAGACAACTTGTTTTCTTATCGGTGGCCTATATGCGGCTCATGGAACTTAATCCAGAGGACATCAAATTCTTTTGTTTTGGTATAACCTTTGAGTATTCCATTTGCACCATTTACCAAGCCATCATGTGAATCATAGTTGCAGGCATATATTTCAACTAGCATGTCTAATTTCAGGACAAGTTGCAAAGGCAAAGTGGCTGTATGTTCATGACATGGTACATTTCCATGATTTTATTCTTCGAGGTCAATTGAATTGATGATGATATCATCGCCAGGCATGAGTGATAGCATGTATTTGGTATGCATTGCAACATCCCCATTCGTGTAGAATAGGTAAGGGAAGGTTGGGTCTGTTGGTCTAGGTCACATGCACCTTTAATTGATATATGTTAAGTCATCACGTGTTTGGCACTTTGTTCACATTCTATTTAGAATTTCAATAAATGTTTCATCTATATGGCACATTGTAGTATGAAATTCAAAGAATTTTATATTGTCTTTCCAGAATTCATGCATCACTATTTACATATTGACCATAGGTTGTTCAAATATCAAATAATCTTGGATGGGTTGCGCATGGTAAAGATCCCCACAGAATATCATGTCAATGTTCCCAAAGTATTTGGTGTGCACATGTTTTATGTTTCTCAATTGGTTGTCAGTGGAATACAAGAAGCGACTTCCAATCAAATATGCCTCATCTATGAAGACAAGTTGTAGCTCATCATAAATCTTAGACAAGGTATCTAACATTTCCTTGCTTAGTGGAAGAAACTGTGACTTGTTAAAAGGCATAAAAAATGCAGAGTGGACTGTTGTTCCACCTGCATTATATGCAACTTTTTCTGTGTATGCAACTATTAGCCCCTTTGATTTCATAGGATTAGAGGAATTGTTTGAATCATAGATTCATATAAGCATTTGGAATAATGATTTCACTGTGAATATCTTGCCTGTTCCCGCCCCGTCTGTAAGGAACAAGTGCACATGAGTGTGCATGTTAAAGCGTTTTTTAATTGCAATGTCCTTTAGAATTGCTTGCTGCTATCAATTCAACGGATGTCTGACTCTGTAGTATTCATTATTTTCAATAAGGAAAGGATGGTTTGTGACTTGAAAGCCAAGATTGATATGTTTTTCAATGCCGACTGCTCGAGGACGAGGTAAATCTGCTTGCAAGTCATAGGACTTACATGGAGTTCTAGTTGTTTTACAGTTTGTGAATGTCTCATCAACATTGGCAGGGTTGTTGATAAGGGTTTTCTAGTTCATGACCTGCACTTTCTAGATCACCCCATGTTGGATTAACATTGTATGTAAATCTAGATTCATTGGTTTGTATTGTAGTCTCATAAGATATATACGCAACTTCCCATGTAGGGAATTATGTTTTAATGTGTTTTCATTTTGATCAAACAGAACATACAACAACAGTTTTTATCTACAATAGTTTTCATAGTCAGTATGTTTGTTGTATTTCACAAAGCGTATTACTAAGGGTTTTTTTCTTTTTGATATGGGTGCACCATTTTTTTTGTAATGCGATACGAACTCTACTAAGCAGATATGCTTAATATGAGATGGACACTGGAGGTAATAATCAATAATACAGAGACATAGTACGTCCTCGGAATTGTCAGGCTCTTGTTCCAACAAAGACGGTGGTTTAAGAACAAATGTGCATTTCTCAAGTGGAGATGTGTTTATGAAGACACATTTCCTTGAACTACAGTTGAGGGGCATGGAAAATACAATGTGGACTGCTTGTTGAGCAAGCATTTGTTGAAGATTAAGTAATGTATTTCCAAGCGTACATATCATTTGCATAGCATCAATATGACTTATTTCACGTTCCTTGCGTATTCTTCTGAATGCACTTGTCATAGATTTGTCAACCTTTGTCATATACAAGGTACAGTATGATGCTGCAACATATGCATTGAGGACATACTGTGCATATGTATTTTCATTCCACATAACTGGCATGTCCTTGTAGAAACTGTTGTTCCAAATATGGGAAAGTTTTCGTTTAAGGAAAAATGTTGGTTGTTTAAGTGTAGATTGTATGGCTTGGATGTACTCATCTTCTGTTAGATTTAGCTCTGTCAAGAAGTCGTCGAAGCTCATTAACTCATCAAAGTCTCATTGTTATAGAAATGCGAACAAGGATTTAGATTTCTCAATCAGAACATTGTCCTCTAAACTAATTGGCTCTATGGTTCTTGTTGTTCTCATTGGTGACACAGGGAAGTTGTATCTACAATGTGAATTTTTTCTTTTTTTACAGCTTCTTGTATGATAATGTCTATGAAATTTGGAAAGTTCTGGATCCAAATGATCTATGTTGCATGTTATGTATTTGTCCACAAACTTCTCAATCTGCGAATTGTTGTCATTTCCATAGACTGATGTACCCTCTGTCCACACCAATGCTTGTTCATGCTCACTCCCTCTATTCTAGAACTCAGTCACAAAGAAGTAGTCCTATAATTTTTCGAAGAACGTTTCATCATGGCGTATCAATTTCCTCAAATCATTTATTCTATGCCTATAGTAGTGAGTACATGTCACTGGGTCTTTTCTTATGAGGTAGTCAATGTCATCATTTTCCAATGTATCAGTTTGTTTTCTCCTTTTCCTGTTCCTATACAATGCAGACACCGTAGCCACTGATGGAACCTAGCTATGCTCTGCACTTGTAAATGTGATGAAAAATGTTGGCGGTCCCAATTGTCGGATCATTACAAAAATAGTTTTCTTGTTTTGTTGCAAATAGTCAGGAGAGATGCAAATGTTTTTTAAATCTATGTATCGAATATCAGATTTTAGGATTTTTTCTAGGTTTTCTTTGTACTTGAAATCTTTAACCAATAAATTTCTTCCTTGTAGTTGACCTTTTCTTATTCGCACCCACATGAAAGAGAGAACTTGCTCAATTATCACGCGCATTGTTTTGAAAAACAAATTTGTTATGTGACATGAGAAGTCACCGCTTGAATGTAGCAGTTCCCATTGAACTATTTTTTGGTAGCTAAATCATTCCGTAATTCCACTGGGACATGGATCTCCATAGAATAGTGTTGGGAAGTTCATTTCCTCAGCAAATTTGTCCTTGAATATTCCAAGTGGACGTTTCCCTTCAACAGGTTCAATTTCAACAATCTTGTCTTACAAGTCACAAAGGCATTGTGAGTCAGTGAATCCATGTATCAATGTTTCAGTAGGTCTTTCATTCTCCAATTCATCGCTTGTATCAAATTCACTAGCAGTTTCGAAAGTCTATGCAGAGATGTCATCCCCTTCTCCAAGAACACTGTTCCAGTTCTCATTTATACAAATGTTATGTGCTTTGTACAGGGCCCCGTAACATAATTATTTTAATGCTTTTATGACAACATGCACACGTACTTTACCTGTCTGGTATGAATTCTTGTATTGCAAACGTCTTTTGAGAGCTACAAAAATTGTCATTGTATCGCTAATGAATTGTGGCAAGGCTTTTTGTACAACATCTAGTTGGATAGACACATTAATAATTGATCCTGTTAAGCTCATTTGGGGTCGTTTATAGCCCCATGGTATTATTTGTGCAAATGCAATTCGTAGAGACACAAGTCTCTCTTCAAGTTTTGTAAGTGCACTTACATATGGTAGTGGTGTATTACATCTTATTTTGTCAGGCGTTGCAAAGTGTGGAAATTTTCCATTTTCAAGTGATCATTTGCATGGAAGATAAATATTGCTATTGGAAAATTTTCTATCATTTAGTGTCAAGTTGAGGTATTCTTCTTCCAAATCAGGCGTGAAAGACTTAATGTTTTTTGTGAAATTCAATTGATCGCAAATCACACATGCAATGGAAGGAATGCCTTTAATTTGTTTCATATAGATCTGTTTTGCATCTTTCTTCCCTAGACAAGCATGCATAGAAAGTGTTTGCTGGTTTTCATTGCTAGCAGTGCATGGTGTTGTCTCTAGGCCACGAAATGTGATTTTTTCCTCTCGGTCAACACCATGACCATTGTGGGATATGTGTCTATACCTGTTTCTCTCACATATCTATTTTTTCAACATGAGGTAGGTTAACTTATGGTTGCCACTGGAAACTAGTTTCAATTATTGACAAACCATGTTGGAGGTGGAATCAACATTTCTTATGAGCATTGTATCCTCACCATCTCGATGGTGCAAACTTTGATGCTCTTTGTCATTGGACATGTGATGTTTGTGTTCAACAGAAAGTGAAAAAATGCGGTTGTGTTGTGCACGAACAATTTTTTTTAGGTTGTGATATGTGAGTTTCTGTCTAGAAGGAAGC
>JZKD02S1733666.1:75314-95854 GCA_000966675.3 Picea glauca | reverse complement strand
ACAAAGGAAAATTCACTAACGGTACCAATACTTTACCAGATCCATCACAGTCCTCCATTAGTCCTTCATTGGTTAATCCTCCGTCTGGACCACTTCAGATTGAGAAACCTACATTTGAATCTATCTTACGCCCTCCTAAGAGAACTATCCACAAATCTACCTTTAATCCTAGTTCACGTGTTGCCCAGAACTACAACATTGTTGAATATTTGGCTCAAGCACCATGTGTTATGTCTGCGTTAGAAGTTCTACAACATTGCCCCAGTCAACGTATAACACTCTTGCCTGCTATTGGTGTTGTTGATCCTGAGTCATCCAACCATATCGTGTTTAACCTAGACAATTATATGTCTTGACTCTCCCACCAACTTTCTTTCCATGTTGATATTTTTTTTCACAATCAACAAATCCACCGAACTATTTTAGATGAGGGAGCCTCAACTTGTGTCATGTCTTTAGCATGTTGGAAAGGTTTAAAATCACCGGCACTTAACAAATCCCCAATGATGTTATGCGTATTCGATGGGTGAGGTTTTCATCCCCATGTTCTTTTAGAGTCCTTGCCCATCCAGTTGGGTGGAAAAACTATCACTGTTGATGTCGAGGTGGTCGATGCTCCCCTCGATTACAACTTGTTACTTGGAAGAAGTTGGTTTTATGCTATGACTGTCGTTACCTCGTCGGTTTTTCGATGTGTACAATTTCCTCATCAAGGAAAAATTGTAACTATTGATTAGTTACATTTCGGCACCATGGACACTCGCACTCCTTCTACCAACAACATTCCTTTCTTGGGAGACCACAAGATCACATACGAAAGCGTTGGTGTTGGCTTGTTGAAATATTCTAGCCTTATGGGTACCTTCCCTACACCACTTCCGCCAACTACACATCATATTGCCACCGTCGATATGATTTCAATCATGGCTTATCAATCTTTGGAATCATCTAACCCTTGGATTATACCTAGTCTATTGGAATTTGATACACTAGGTGACACCGTGCCACTTAGTCCAGCCGAAAAATCATACATTATCGCCCAATCCGCTTCTCCCTCTTTGGATTACCAACATATATTGGCACCTGACAGTTATTAGATGTCATCATGGTTAAGCTCCTTATCATCTGCGATCGACTACATTTGTCCAATTTTTCCCTCGGATGAATCTATTATGGAAATGTTGAGCATTGACGAGATACCTCTGGATGATAACCATCAACAATCCTCTTTTCTTCCCACTCGTGAAGAAATTTGGGGATATATACACTTTATCTTCCCTCCTGATGTTGATTTTATATTATCTCCCATGCCTTCAACTTCTCACAACTTGGATCCAGTCGTTGACATGGTGATCTCTTCGGTAGGGCTATTGGAGTCTGATCTCCTTACCCCTGTCGCGACCCTCAACATGTGTTCCTTCCAGAGTGATTTTCTTCCATTCAGTGAAGCTCTCTTGGAATCCATGACTGAGTTTTGTCCCTTGACATGGTGTCCTTCCAGGACATTATTCTCTTGGAAGCCATGATTAATGAGAGTCCATGAGCATAGTTTTATCTTCTCTATGGCAAGCTCGTTAAAAAATGAAATAGAGGTCACGAGCGTAGTTTTCTCTTCTCTATGGAAATCTCGTTAAAAAATGAAACAGAGGTCACGAGCATAGTCTCTCTTCTCTATAGAAAGCTCATTAAAAAATGAAAAAAAAGCTTTGAGCATAGTTTTCCTCTCTATAGCAAGCTCGTTAAAAAATGAAACAACAATCTAGGGATTGAACCCGGAGCTCTAAGCATAGTTCTTTTGTTGTGTCAAGCTCGTTAAAAAATGAAACAATCACCTCTTTTGAACCTTCATTTCATCCAACCATATCCTTTTTCTCCATCTAGTAGAGAAATTGGTGACAACCTCAAAGTCGTTGAATGAATTGAAGCTTGGAGGGCATGACTCCAGCCTTTGATGATCATTCTGGATTTAAGCCACTAGATTTCAAGCTAGGGGCATACCGATCTTGGTCTTTGTTATTTCTCGTGCTCGTAAATACATGAGAATGCAGCCGGGTAAACTTTTATCTCTTTTTTGGACCCACATAGATACATAAAAAAGGAACCCCCTGGAGTCTTATTTAAACTCTTTTCAGACTCTCTAAACATGAAAAGATTGTCAAGTGATCTTTCTTCCTTTCCCACTCATTAAAATGTTTGAAAGGGTGTCTTTCAAGTGATAATTTATCACTTTTTCACCCTCATGAGACTAACATTATGAAAAAGGGCAACATCAGAGTCGTATTTAAGTTGTTTTCAGACTCTCTGAATATGAAAAACCACCGAGTTTACCTTCTCTGGACTCGTTAAACAATCATACATTGAAGGGCCCATATGGGACTAAACCCTTACTTCTTCCAGTTCGCTAAACAAAGGAAGAAGGACTTACCAAAGGTGAGTCATATCGATCATGTTTTACCCTCCTTGATCTCGTTAAATTAAAAAGAGGTACTCATCTATCTGGATGGGGAAAAGTTAAAAGAAGCAAGCCAAATAGTTTTTTGAGAACACTACAAGTAACTCTTACGGTCGCCCTTGAACATGCCACTTTGTCTTTGCACGCATTTTAACCCCCTGAACCTCTGCACTAAGCCAATTCTCTGAGTTTCCTTTACTCCTTTGGGTCACCTGACGAAAGTCACCGTATCCACGGCATCATCATGTTTTGGTCCATGTCAAGTTTCTACTATTGTGCCTCGGTGTTCAAGGGAAGTATCTACCTTGAGAGTCAGCCATCACAAATATCTTGTTTCAATACCCATGTCATTCCATGTTCATTTGATCTACCAATTACATATCTGTGTCAATTTCATGTCATTGATGGGGGATACATCAAGGCCCTCCATTGACGAGTCTATTCCTGTCGACTTCAACATATTATCCAGGAAATAGACTTAGAAACTAGTTAGTACCTTGAGACCTGCATGCGTCAATGGCAGGCCTCCTCGCGTCTGACAGTGAGTTTACATCATTGAACTCTGATCGGATGATTCCACGAATGTTCAATTTCATCTCATTCATTCACATTTTTTGGAATGTACTATAGTACCTTGGGAGTGATTGACATCAATGGTGATCTCCCTCATACTTGTTAACGGTTTACATCATTGACCGATAATCAACTGGTTTCTGCCATGTTCGACATTAGGACATCTGTTTGCATGGTTAGATTCGTACTGCATCGGGATCGGTAAGAAGACCTTGGGTTGAGTTTCATCACTCTTATGTATACTTTTCCTAGGTTATGAAGGATTCCTTTTGAACTATGACACATATACTTTTACATAGATCCACTTTGTATTGGTCATGGCTATGTATTGTCATCTCGTAGATCCATTGTCTATTCTTTGTGGCTACAATCACTTCAGATCATAGGAGTATAGATCCACATTGTATCTGTAGAGGCTATACCATTTTGTCAATATAATTATGGATCCCCGGGGTATTTTATGGCAGCCATACCTAAAAATTGTTTATCACTCAATCATAGGTATGTCTGCCTTGGGTTTTGAAACATGTCATAATATTTGTTTGATGGTTGTGTGCATCTTTTTCTGATTTCTCTACATCCATACCCTTGCTCAAAAAATTCTACAAAGTACTTTAGTCATCATCGTCTTCTAACTTCGTACTTTGGGGGGCAATCTATTACACATTAAAATTACTCACTCTGATAGTGTTGCAAGTGTCATCATTACAGGTGTTGTAAGTGTCGCATCTTGTCCGCAAGTGTTGCATCTTGACTAGAAGTGTTGCAAGTGTCAAAAACATCATACTGCCATCTTGCCCATGTTGTGCCTCTAACGACGTCACAAAGACACTTAAGACACCTCAAAGACTAGTTTGGAAGAAGAGAAGTCACTTGACAGGGAGTACAAACCTTTTGACACTGAAAGAACCACTAAAAAATGAATTTTGGAGAGGAGTTCTCCCCTACCCATTGTCAGGGAGTGCTGGCGCTCCCTGAGCCTCTTTGGGGGAGTGTTTGAACACCCTGTGCACCCTTTTGGGGGAGCACTACCCTTTTTTTAGCAAATTCTAGGTTTGTTGAGGTAAATCAGGGAAGAATACCTCAACTCCTGAAGGTAGTTGGATTCGAATATATGGTCAAAGCATGATCTTATCCTGAAGGAAAGGAATCCTCAACTTATCCCAAAGATATCTCAAGTGTTTGGACCTCTCCAAGGTTATATAAGGAGGCTTTCTCAAGGTGAAAGGTATAGGAAAGACTAGAGATTGATACCATACTTATGATCCTATAAGTGGTATTGACATGGAAACGAATGGAGATGTGAAACTTATGATCTCATGAGTGAGATGTAATCAAAGAAATCAGTGTATATTACTTGAGCAAAGGGGTTGGACAAGGATAATTGGAAGAAGATGTTGCACCTTTATTCAAAGGATTGTAAGTATTTTTGCTTGTTCTCATTAATATAATCAATGCTTGGCATGTTTCTTTCAAACTTGTACTTGTTCCATATGAGTTTTTATGAAGTAGATGGATCTATGATTGAGCTAATCTCAGTAAAGTAGGAAGTCCATTGTATCTTTGTTTGTTCTACATGACCTATCATGGAACTCAAGATCAAATCTCAGCTAGGACTTTGCAAGGACAAACATCGCTAATAAGGTACATATCTTTCTCCTTCTCTTTCATTCATTAGCTTGATTAAATCTAAAAGGATTTCAGTGTACATGTTAAGCATTTTTTTGTCCAGGCCTTAGGAGTCTAGAGACAAAGAGGGAATCCACTTGTCCGCAGGGGGAATTCACCTACAACAGTTTTTAAAATATCTAATTCATCATTTTATATGTTTATATATTATATAACTAGCTATCATATATCATTTTTCTTTAAAAAATCCTATAGTATTTAGAAGTGAGTCCATTATAGTTTGAAATAATGTAAATTTTATTTTCAACAAAAAAGAATTTGAATTAGTGGTAATATAAAATACTCTATATTTATTATTTCAAGAATATTTATCATATCTTGAGATGATCTTATCAAATCTTAACTAAGGTTAGGGTTATATGTAGTTCAATATTTCCAAATTAAAAAATGACACATATTAATATTTTAACTCTATTGTTCTAACTCAATGATTATTGTATACCCAATTTATTGAAATTCTATAGGTTTTTGAATTTTAGCTCATCAACTATATTTTTTATTATGAGACCCATTTTAGACCCAAATTTAGTCTAAAGTGATCTCCACGTCATTTCTATCTCATTGCTTTCTTCCCTCTCTTCATAACAAGAATAAAAATTTATTGGTATTAGCAATTATTATTCATGCCTCGTAAGCATTGACAAGTAAATATTGATTTGTGCTCCTAAAAATGGCATCTATCACATAGATATATGGTATTTTGAAGACAACTTGAAACCTGTCCAATGAAACTACATCTTTTTCCACTTCATCTATAAAGTTTCCATCAATAGAAACCTTGAATCTACATGGTTTGACCATTCTCCGCCCCACATATTTTCTCAACTAAGACAAGGGATATTGTTGTGAATGATCATAAGGTTTTAGGAAAACATTCTCAACCAATTTTGTCTAAATCAAATTCATTTTTCAATCAAGGGGGGGAGACTGTAACATCTCTCTATTGCGAGCACTTGCTATCGACTTATTCTTTGAGGACACTTGCGTGAAACTGATCCGGTTATAGTACCTGGTTATTTGTTTCGCTTATGGACTCTTAGGATGATGTTGATGGTTTTGATTTGATATTATTTGATATATATGTATTGACATAGGTTATTGATGAGTTTCCCTGAGTGTGAAGAACACTAGATAGATTGTGGATGTCGAGGGAATCAATGGACCTCCTTGGACTCTGAATTGGGTCAAGGAGTGGATTGTATTGGTTTGAGTATTTCATTTATGCATATGTGACATATGATCAATTGTAGTATGATTTTTTATATGGATCGATGACAATGTTTCATTGATGGATGCAAGATGACGATTGATTGCTAATCTGACATGCATAAGAAGTAAATGGAACATGCACATATACCATATATTGAGGGAGAGGTGTGGCAGTGTCTCGGTCATAGCCTACTAGCACTCCCTCTGTGGTTCGATGATCTGGATTTTATGAGAAGAACGAAATGAATAAAGATTATTAAAAGATTCTTAACAAAAAATAACATAGATATAATAAAACGAGTTTTCTATTCAATGAGGAAATAAGTCGAAACTGTAAAATGCAGTGAGAAACAAGCTTGTTGGAATGGTGGTAGAATATCTCTGAGAAGAAATGTGGCGGTTTCCCTCATTCGCAAGAACATGATTACAATGAGGCCATGAAGGCCTTTTTACAATAAACAGTAATTTCAAAAAACCTAGACATCCAAAACCTAACCCTAGGATATGAAGCACCAAAAGTCATTTGGGCCTCGTTTGGGTAAGTTAGTACATCAACTTCTTAGGGTCATAACTTTTGCATATGATGTTTGTTTTAGGCGCATGATATCCCATTGGAAAGGTATCATCGATGAGATTCATTTTGAGGGATCAATAAGATCCTTTGGCCAAAATTGAGAAGATTGATCTAGAAAAACCTTCATTTAGGCCCTCAAAATGGCCCCCGAAGTTAAAAACTGCTAAAAATAGTAAATTGCCAAAATTGGCAGAAAATTGTTTTGAGCGAGTTGGAAAAGGTGGGTGGCCAAAGATATACACCTGGATAAATCCTCCCTCCTTATGAAGAAATGGTCTCCATTGCGTTGACTTCCCCCATCATATGAGGAAATTTCTATTGAATTTGGCCCCAGGTGAGCCACTTACCTTGGTGAAGGAGTTGCCCTGCTTTGACGATTAGATAAAGATGGATTCTTTGTTGTCGAGTGCCCTTGATATGTGTGTCCAAAATATGATCACTAGATTCCTGTTGCATGTAGTCATGGTTGATAATTTTTTGTGTCAATTTCTCTGCTATCTTTGAGGTGTCAAATAATGGTGGGAAATATGGCTGAAGGAGAGCCACGTTGAAGACTGGGTGCAGGCCAAGGAAAGGGGGAATGTTGAGCTCAAAAACATTATCACCCACAAACTTGGTGATGGTGTACGACCCATAATAGAGTGGGTAAATATTCTAATGGGGACCCGTAAGGAGTTCTTTCTGCAACTGCAGCCAAACTTNTCGATGCTCCCCTCGATTACAACTTGTTACTTGGAAGAAGTTGGTTTTATGCTATGACTGTCGTTACCTCGTCGGTTTTTCGATGTGTACAATTTCCTCATCAAGGAAAAATTGTCACTATTGATTAGTTACATTTCGGCACCACCGACACTCGCGCTCCTTCTACCAACAACATTCCTTTCTTGGGAGACCACAAGATCACAGACGAAAGCGTTGGTGTTGGCTTGTTGAAATATTCTAGCCTTATGGGTACCTTCCCTACACCACTTCCGCCAACTACACATCATATTTCCACCGTCGATATGATTTCAATCGTGTCTTATCAATCTTTGGAATCATCTAACCCTTGTATTATACCTAGTCTATTGGAATTTGATACACTAGGTGACACCGTGCCACTTAGTCCAGCCGAAAAATCATACATTATCGCCCAATCCGCTTCTCCCTCTTTGGATGACCAACATATATTGGCACCTGACAGTTATTAGATGCCATCATGGTTAAGCTCCTTATCATCTGCGATTGACTACATTTGTCCAATTTTTCCCTCGGATGAATCTATTATGGAAATGTTGAGCATTGACGAGATACCTCTGGATGATAACCATCAACGATCCTCTTTTCTTCCCCCTCGTGAAGAAATTTGGGGAGATATACACTCTATATTCCCTCCTGATGTTGATTTTATATTATCTCCCATGCCTTCAACTTCTGACAACTTGGATCCGGTCATTGACATGGTGATCTCTTCGGTAGGGCTATTGGAGTCTGATCTCCTTACCCCTGTCGCGACCCTCAACATGTGTTCCTTCCAGAGTGATTTTCTTCCATTCAGTGAAGCTCTCTTGGAATCCATGACTGAGTTTTGTCCCTTGACATGGTGTCCTTCCAGGACATTATTCTCTTGGAAGCCATGATTAATGAGAGTCCATGAGCATAGTTTTATCTTCTCTATGGCAAGCTCGTTAAAAAATGAAATAGAGGTCACGAGCGTAGTTTTCTCTTCTCTATGGAAATCTCGTTAAAAAATGAAACAGAGGTCACGAGCATAGTCTCTCTTCTCTATAGAAAGCTCATTAAAAAATGAAAAAAAAGCTTTGAGCATAGTTTTCCTCTCTATAGCAAGCTCGTTAAAAAATGAAACAACAATCTAGGGATTGAACCCGGAGCTCTAAGCATAGTTCTTTTGTTGTGTCAAGCTCGTTAAAAAATGAAACAATCACCTCTTTTGAACCTTCATTTCATCCAACCATATCCTTTTTCTCCATCTAGTAGAGAAATTGGTGACAACCTCAAAGTCGTTGAATGAATTGAAGCTTGGAGGGCATGACTCCAGCCTTTGATGATCATTCTGGATTTAAGCCACTAGATTTCAAGCTAGGGGCATACCGATCTTGGTCTTTGTTATTTCTCGTGCTCGTAAATACATGAGAATGCAGCCGGGTAAACTTTTATCTCTTTTTTGGACCCACATAGATACATAAAAAAGGAACCCCCTGGAGTCTTATTTAAACTCTTTTCAGACTCTCTAAACATGAAAAGATTGTCAAGTGATCTTTCTTCCTTTCCCACTCATTAAAATGTTTGAAAGGGTGTCTTTCAAGTGATAATTTATCACTTTTTCACCCTCATGAGACTAACATTATGAAAAAGGGCAACATCAGAGTCGTATTTAAGTTGTTTTCAGACTCTCTGAATATGAAAAACCACCGAGTTTACCTTCTCTGGACTCGTTAAACAATCATACATTGAAGGGCCCATATGGGACTAAACCCTTACTTCTTCCAGTTCGCTAAACAAAGGAAGAAGGACTTACCAAAGGTGAGTCATATCGATCATGTTTTACCCTCCTTGATCTCGTTAAATTAAAAAGAGGTACTCATCTATCTGGATGGGGAAAAGTTAAAAGAAGCAAGCCAAATAGTTTTTTGAGAACACTACAAGTAACTCTTACGGTCGCCCTTGAACATGCCACTTTGTCTTTGCACGCATTTTAACCCCCTGAACCTCTGCACTAAGCCAATTCTCTGAGTTTCCTTTACTCCTTTGGGTCACCTGACGAAAGTCACCGTATCCACGGCATCATCATGTTTTGGTCCATGTCAAGTTTCTACTATTGTGCCTCGGTGTTCAAGGGAAGTATCTACCTTGAGAGTCAGCCATCACAAATATCTTGTTTCAATACCCATGTCATTCCATGTTCATTTGATCTACCAATTACATATCTGTGTCAATTTCATGTCATTGATGGGGGATACATCAAGGCCCTCCATTGACGAGTCTATTCCTGTCGACTTCAACATATTATCCAGGAAATAGACTTAGAAACTAGTTAGTACCTTGAGACCTGCATGCGTCAATGGCAGGCCTCCTCGCGTCTGACAGTGAGTTTACATCATTGAACTCTGATCGGATGATTCCACGAATGTTCAATTTCATCTCATTCATTCACATTTTTTGGAATGTACTATAGTACCTTGGGAGTGATTGACATCAATGGTGATCTCCCTCATACTTGTTAACGGTTTACATCATTGACCGATAATCAACTGGTTTCTGCCATGTTCGACATTAGGACATCTGTTTGCATGGTTAGATTCGTACTGCATCGGGATCGGTAAGAAGACCTTGGGTTGAGTTTCATCACTCTTATGTATACTTTTCCTAGGTTATGAAGGATTCCTTTTGAACTATGACACATATACTTTTACATAGATCCACTTTGTATTGGTCATGGCTATGTATTGTCATCTCGTAGATCCATTGTCTATTCTTTGTGGCTACAATCACTTCAGATCATAGGAGTATAGATCCACATTGTATCTGTAGAGGCTATACCATTTTGTCAATATAATTATGGATCCCCGGGGTATTTTATGGCAGCCATACCTAAAAATTGTTTATCACTCAATCATAGGTATGTCTGCCTTGGGTTTTGAAACATGTCATAATATTTGTTTGATGGTTGTGTGCATCTTTTTCTGATTTCTCTACATCCATACCCTTGCTCAAAAAATTCTACAAAGTACTTTAGTCATCATCGTCTTCTAACTTCGTACTTTGGGGGGCAATCTATTACACATTAAAATTACTCACTCTGATAGTGTTGCAAGTGTCATCATTACAGGTGTTGTAAGTGTCGCATCTTGTCCGCAAGTGTTGCATCTTGACTAGAAGTGTTGCAAGTGTCAAAAACATCATACTGCCATCTTGCCCATGTTGTGCCTCTAACGACGTCACAAAGACACTTAAGACACCTCAAAGACTAGTTTGGAAGAAGAGAAGTCACTTGACAGGGAGTACAAACCTTTTGACACTGAAAGAACCACTAAAAAATGAATTTTGGAGAGGAGTTCTCCCCTACCCATTGTCAGGGAGTGCTGGCGCTCCCTGAGCCTCTTTGGGGGAGTGTTTGAACACCCTGTGCACCCTTTTGGGGGAGCACTACCCTTTTTTTAGCAAATTCTAGGTTTGTTGAGGTAAATCAGGGAAGAATACCTCAACTCCTGAAGGTAGTTGGATTCGAATATATGGTCAAAGCATGATCTTATCCTGAAGGAAAGGAATCCTCAACTTATCCCAAAGATATCTCAAGTGTTTGGACCTCTCCAAGGTTATATAAGGAGGCTTTCTCAAGGTGAAAGGTATAGGAAAGACTAGAGATTGATACCATACTTATGATCCTATAAGTGGTATTGACATGGAAACGAATGGAGATGTGAAACTTATGATCTCATGAGTGAGATGTAATCAAAGAAATCAGTGTATATTACTTGAGCAAAGGGGTTGGACAAGGATAATTGGAAGAAGATGTTGCACCTTTATTCAAAGGATTGTAAGTATTTTTGCTTGTTCTCATTAATATAATCAATGCTTGGCATGTTTCTTTCAAACTTGTACTTGTTCCATATGAGTTTTTATGAAGTAGATGGATCTATGATTGAGCTAATCTCAGTAAAGTAGGAAGTCCATTGTATCTTTGTTTGTTCTACATGACCTATCATGGAACTCAAGATCAAATCTCAGCTAGGACTTTGCAAGGACAAACATCGCTAATAAGGTACATATCTTTCTCCTTCTCTTTCATTCATTAGCTTGATTAAATCTAAAAGGATTTCAGTGTACATGTTAAGCATTTTTTTGTCCAGGCCTTAGGAGTCTAGAGACAAAGAGGGAATCCACTTGTCCGCAGGGGGAATTCACCTACAACAGTTTTTAAAATATCTAATTCATCATTTTATATGTTTATATATTATATAACTAGCTATCATATATCATTTTTCTTTAAAAAATCCTATAGTATTTAGAAGTGAGTCCATTATAGTTTGAAATAATGTAAATTTTATTTTCAACAAAAAAGAATTTGAATTAGTGGTAATATAAAATACTCTATATTTATTATTTCAAGAATATTTATCATATCTTGAGATGATCTTATCAAATCTTAACTAAGGTTAGGGTTATATGTAGTTCAATATTTCCAAATTAAAAAATGACACATATTAATATTTTAACTCTATTGTTCTAACTCAATGATTATTGTATACCCAATTTATTGAAATTCTATAGGTTTTTGAATTTTAGCTCATCAACTATATTTTTTATTATGAGACCCATTTTAGACCCAAATTTAGTCTAAAGTGATCTCCACGTCATTTCTATCTCATTGCTTTCTTCCCTCTCTTCATAACAAGAATAAAAATTTATTGGTATTAGCAATTATTATTCATGCCTCGTAAGCATTGACAAGTAAATATTGATTTGTGCTCCTAAAAATGGCATCTATCACATAGATATATGGTATTTTGAAGACAACTTGAAACCTGTCCAATGAAACTACATCTTTTTCCACTTCATCTATAAAGTTTCCATCAATAGAAACCTTGAATCTACATGGTTTGACCATTCTCCGCCCCACATATTTTCTCAACTAAGACAAGGGATATTGTTGTGAATGATCATAAGGTTTTAGGAAAACATTCTCAACCAATTTTGTCTAAATCAAATTCATTTTTCAATCAAGGGGGGGAGACTGTAACATCTCTCTATTGCGAGCACTTGCTATCGACTTATTCTTTGAGGACACTTGCGTGAAACTGATCCGGTTATAGTACCTGGTTATTTGTTTCGCTTATGGACTCTTAGGATGATGTTGATGGTTTTGATTTGATATTATTTGATATATATGTATTGACATAGGTTATTGATGAGTTTCCCTGAGTGTGAAGAACACTAGATAGATTGTGGATGTCGAGGGAATCAATGGACCTCCTTGGACTCTGAATTGGGTCAAGGAGTGGATTGTATTGGTTTGAGTATTTCATTTATGCATATGTGACATATGATCAATTGTAGTATGATTTTTTATATGGATCGATGACAATGTTTCATTGATGGATGCAAGATGACGATTGATTGCTAATCTGACATGCATAAGAAGTAAATGGAACATGCACATATACCATATATTGAGGGAGAGGTGTGGCAGTGTCTCGGTCATAGCCTACTAGCACTCCCTCTGTGGTTCGATGATCTGGATTTTATGAGAAGAACGAAATGAATAAAGATTATTAAAAGATTCTTAACAAAAAATAACATAGATATAATAAAACGAGTTTTCTATTCAATGAGGAAATAAGTCGAAACTGTAAAATGCAGTGAGAAACAAGCTTGTTGGAATGGTGGTAGAATATCTCTGAGAAGAAATGTGGCGGTTTCCCTCATTCGCAAGAACATGATTACAATGAGGCCATGAAGGCCTTTTTACAATAAACAGTAATTTCAAAAAACCTAGACATCCAAAACCTAACCCTAGGATATGAAGCACCAAAAGTCATTTGGGCCTCGTTTGGGTAAGTTAGTACATCAACTTCTTAGGGTCATAACTTTTGCATATGATGTTTGTTTTAGGCGCATGATATCCCATTGGAAAGGTATCATCGATGAGATTCATTTTGAGGGATCAATAAGATCCTTTGGCCAAAATTGAGAAGATTGATCTAGAAAAACCTTCATTTAGGCCCTCAAAATGGCCCCCGAAGTTAAAAACTGCTAAAAATAGTAAATTGCCAAAATTGGCAGAAAATTGTTTTGAGCGAGTTGGAAAAGGTGGGTGGCCAAAGATATACACCTGGATAAATCCTCCCTCCTTATGAAGAAATGGTCTCCATTGCGTTGACTTCCCCCATCATATGAGGAAATTTCTATTGAATTTGGCCCCAGGTGAGCCACTTACCTTGGTGAAGGAGTTGCCCTGCTTTGACGATTAGATAAAGATGGATTCTTTGTTGTCGAGTGCCCTTGATATGTGTGTCCAAAATATGATCACTAGATTCCTGTTGCATGTAGTCATGGTTGATAATTTTTTGTGTCAATTTCTCTGCTATCTTTGAGGTGTCAAATAATGGTGGGAAATATGGCTGAAGGAGAGCCACGTTGAAGACTGGGTGCAGGCCAAGGAAAGGGGGAATGTTGAGCTCAAAAACATTATCACCCACAAACTTGGTGATGGTGTACGACCCATAATAGAGTGGGTAAATATTCTAATGGGGACCCGTAAGGAGTTCTTTCTGCAACTGCAGCCAAACTTTGTCTTCCACCTGAAACTTATGTGGCACCCGATGTTGATCATGGAACTTCTTGTACTTGGAATTAGAATTTTGTAGAATATCCTAAACCTGTTGGCAGATGTGTTAGATTTTCTCAATGAAATGGGTGGCTTTTTCAGCTTCTAGTGGATCAGGGGATGAGTCAGTCGAGGTGGTCACTAGGGGTACTACAACATCCATGGGGCCCAATGGTTGGAATCCCAACCCCACCTGAAAGGGAATGTGTCCAATTAAGCTATGTAGGGCTCGGTTGTAGCTATGTTGGACATAGGGAAGACTCTCATCCCATGTGAGGGGGTGTTTTGAATTGTACATGGGAAGGATATGTATGATCATCCAATTGACAACCTTAGTTTGGCCATCTGTGTGGGGGTGGAAGGCAGTGGATTTGGTGAGCTTGGTATCCAACAATGATTAGAGGCTCAACCAGAATGAGCTAAGGAACCAACTATCATGGTCTGAGATAATGGTTTATAAAATGTACCGATACTTGTTCAAAGAAGAGCTTGGCAGTGGGTTCTGCTATGATGTTCTTCTTGAAGGCTACTAGAATCTTAATCTTGGAAAAGAGATCAACAACCACAAAAACATAGCCATTTCCCCTCTTGGTGTATGGGTTGTCTGACATGTAGTCCATTGATATGGATTACCATGGAATGTTAAGAGTAGGAAGAGGGGTGTACAGGCCTTGTTTCTTATTGGTCGGTTTGGCAATAGTGCAGGCAGTGCAAGACTTAATATAATTGTTGATATCATGTCGAAGTTTCGGCTAGTAGAAATGTTTCTGCAACACTACCACTGTATTTTCGAAGACAAAGTGTCCTGCCAACCGACTATAGTGATGTTCCCAAATCATCTTCATGCACTGGCTTGATGGAACATAGAGATGGCCCATTTGGAACAACAACCCATCTTGAAGATGGAAATTAGCAACCATTGAGTTTACACCCAGCATTTGGTAGGTGGTGGAGAAGTTAGGGTCTGTATCATAGAGGTGGGGCCATCCAGAGCTCTCGTGGCCGCAAGAGTCTAGCACCATGGTGAGTGCCACGATTAGAGGTTAGCTGAGGCAATCAACAACTCAGTTGGTACTTCCTATTTTATACTTGATGTTGAGGTGGAACTATTATAAGTATGTGGACCACTTCTGATGGTGGTCATTCTATAATTTTCCTTGGGTCTACATGAACTATAGTGGATTATGATCAGTGTGTATGACTGTCTCTTTCCAAAGAATGTAATGTCTCCATTAGAGGCAGGCTTGCACAATGGAGTAAATTTATTTGTCATAAGTAGGGTACATATGGATGACATATGATAGTGTCTCACTATGATATGCCATGGGGTGGTTTTGTTGAGTGAGAACAACTCCCACAACATGTTCTAAAGAATTTGTCTTGATCTCAAAGGGATGTTGCAGGTTCGGTAATGAAAGCACTAGGGATGAGCCAAAATTCTTCTTCAAGTCATCGAAGGCTTGTTTTTGGTACATGCCCCACACAATTTTTTCCTTACCACCACCATTGGTTACTTGGTTGAGGGCCCATGTGATATGAGATAATCCCAACATGAACCTGCGATAGAAATTGGTGAGGCCCAAGAAAATTTGAATTTTAGTGAGTGTGGTTTGGGATGGCTAGTCACGGATGACCTGGATCTTAGTTGGATACACATGCACACCATGTTGATCAATGATGTAACCTAATTAATGGATCGTATCCATGCCGAAGGAGAACTTTCCCAAGTTTTCATATATTTTTTGTTGTCACAAGGTGTGCAGAACCTTCTGAATATGCTGCAAGTATTCCGCCCAAGTCTTGTTGTAGATGAGGATGTCATCTAGATACACCACTACAAAATTACTGGTGAAAGTTCATAGGATATCGTCCATCATCCTCATAAGAGTTGTTGAAGGATTTTTCAAACCAAAGGGCATGACCAACTGTTCAGAAAGACCTTCTTTTGACTTGAAGGCGGTCTTCCATACATATGTTTGTTCTATTGGGACCTAGTGGTAGCCAGACTTCCTATCAATCTCACTAAAGTATTTGGCCCACGTGAGCTGATTAAGGAGGTCATCGATTCATGGAATTGGGTACCGCTTCTAGTGATCTAGGTGGATATCGGTGGCCACCCACCTTTTCCAGCTGGCTCAAAACAACTTTCTAGCAATTTTATTAATTTACTATTTTTAGCAATTTTTCGGGTCCTAAACATTCGGGGTCGTTTTGAGGCCCTAAACGACGTTTTTTGGGGTATGTTGCAGTTGCAAAATTTCACCATGAAATTTTGTGTAACTGTTGTAGTCCTCGGATAGATATTTCCAATGGGCTATCATATGCCTAAAACAAAGATTGTATGAAAAAGTTACGACCCCGTGAAGTTGATGTACTGACTTACTCAAACGGGGCCCACATAACTTTTGGCGCTTCATCTCCTAGGGTTAGGTTTTTGGATGTTTAGGGTTTTTGAAACTCCTGTTTATTGTAAAAAGGCCTTGAGAGCCTCATTATAATCATCTTCTTGTGAATGAGTGTAGCGGTCACATCTCTTCTCAAAGATAAGCCGCCACCATTCCTGCAAGCTTGTTTTCTGCTGCATTTTACAGTTTCAACTTATTTCCTTATTGAATAGAAAACCAGTTTTGTTGTATATTTGTTATTCTGTGCTAAACATCTGGTAATAATCTGCAGTCATTTCGTTCTTCTCATAAAATTTGGATCAGTGGTATCAGAGTGGTTTTCTCCTTGTCATCTTAATGCATGTCCCTAATGAGGTCAGAGTACACAGAGTTGGGTCTCGAGCTTGTTTCTCTTGAGGACAAAAGCTCTCACACACCCAAGCGACCTCTCATGGAAGGAGAAAAGAAAGATGATGGGACAGGAGATCCTTTCAAACTATTGATTAAGGAATCCCTCATGCAATAGAGGAACGATATGATGGATAATTTTGCACAAATCCTTCGGTGGCTACAAACATGTGACGCATATTCTTCAAGCGGAGGCACCACCCCCTTCAAGGTACAAATAAACTTTGATATTCCTATATTTGAAGGTCAGATAGACACAGATGTTGTAGACAAGTGGTTGAATCTACTAGAAGGGTATTTTTCTGTCCATAACTTTTCGAATAGAGAAAAGATTACTTTTGCGCTCCTTAAAGCCGTTCCTCATGTCAAAGATTGGTGGGAAACTTTTTGTGAGAAAAAGGAAACAGAGGAACCCTCATTATTTATAGTCACAACCGCCTGGCAATCCTTCAGGGATGCTATAAGGAACAATACTACCCTATCGGATGTTATGATGACTTATATACCAAATGGACCACACTGAAGCAAGAAAGAGACCTAGCAGTGCCAGATTTCACAAATATCTTCCATACCTTATGCACCAAGCTGGGTATCAAAGATTCAAAGTGACATCTGGTGCTCAAGTATTGCGGTTCTATGAATAGATACATCTAGACCCAAATGAAATGTTTGGACATCTCATCCTTGGGCGCGGCCTACCGATATGCCATAAAAAATGAGCAGAATCTCAAACAAAAGATGTGACAATTTGGGTCGAGGAACCCCTCACAAAAAAATCTAGGAAATGACGGCCCCAACACATAGAAAAAAGGACAAAGAAAAGATGGATAGTATCAGGACAACCAATCCAAGACGCAAGCAAAGAAGGACACCGATAAGACAAAGAAATATACTGAGAAGTGGTGCGACTTCAATAAGATCCCTTGGCATAACACTCCTGACTGCCTCTCAAAGCAGACATTGGTGGCCGAAGTGAAAGCCTCTAAATCAGATGCGGGTTCTGACTCTGAGTCAGAACTAGAAAGGGGAAGATGGATCATTGACACAGAACCTAGTGCCACCGTTGCTACCACCTAGCTCCAACATGGTCAACCAGACGAGTTAAAATAAGGAGAGCGCCTCTTCCATTCACAGATGTGGGTAAAAGGCACTCCATTGCACTTCATTGTTGATAGTGGTAGCCAGAAGAACCTCATCTTAGCATAATATGTCAAGCGGCTGGCCCTGCCGACAACACCGCACCCACAACCCTACACCATTGGATGGCTCTGCCAAGGAAGTGATCTCTGTGTCAGCCAATAGTGTCTATTGTCGTACGACATCAAGCCCTTCAAAGACGAGGTATTATGTGATGTTGCTCCTCTCGAATTGTTTGATGTTATTTTGGGCCAACCTTATTTATGGAAACATCATGCTATATATGAGTCTAGGCCTTGTAGTGTTATTATTACTTTGAACAGAAAATTGTACAGAATACCCGAGGCTATCCCACCTAGTGCTATTTCCTTGATCTCTGCTAAGCAATGAAGGAAGGCCATCTCTTAGATGGGGAAGTTTTTATTTTTCATTATTCACTCTCACAATGAGAGAAAACTCATAGCCACATCCAGGGTCTCTGCGGCCGACCTCTCCACCTAGCATAAGCAAGTAGATAAGGTCATGGAAGAATACTTGGATATATTCTCCTCACCTACCAAGGTACCTCTGCACTGCCAGGTCAAGCACCCCATCGATCTGACCACTGACGCACTGTTGTCCAATGGGTCAGTCTATCGCCACTCTCTATTAGAGAATGAGGAGATCAAGCGACATATCCACTAATTTCTCCACAAGGGGCACATTCATCCCAGTTCATCACCTTGCGGGAGCCCAATCGTGCTGGTACAGAAGAAATATGGAACATGGTGACTTTGCATTGATTATTGGGCTCTGAATAAAATCAGAGTCAGAAATCGATACTCGATTCCATGAATCGACGACCTCCTTGATCGACTCATGGGGGCCAAATACTTTAGTAATATTGATATGAATTTTGGATACCACCAGGTCTTGATAGATTAGACAGATGTATGGAAGACCACCTTCAAGTCAAAGGAAGGCCTTTTTGAATGGTTGGTCATGCTCTTTGGTCTGAGAAATGCTCTAGCCACTTTCATGATAGACGATATCATGCGACCATTCACCAATACTTTTGTAGTGGTTTATATGGATGACATTCTCATTTACAGAAAGACTTGGGCCAAACACTTGCAGCATATTCAGTAGGTTATGCACACCCTGCGGCAGCACAAGCTATATGCCAACTTGGAAAAATTCTCCTTCAGCATGGACAGGGTCCATTCCCTAGGCTACATCATTGATCAACATGGCATACATGTGGATCTAGCCAAGATCCAAGTCATCCATGACTAGCTAGCCCCAAACACACTCACTGAGCTTCGAAGCTTCTTGGATCTTACCAATTTCTACCACAGGTTTGTGTTTGGAATCTCTCATATTGCATGGACCCTCAGCCAAATAACCAGGGGTGGTGGTAAGAAAAAAATTGTGTGGGGTCAGCCCCAACAGTAAGAGTTCAATGATTTGAAGCAGTGCTTGTGCTCAATGCCAGTACTTTCACTACCAGACCTGCAACTGCCCTTTGAAATTGATTCTAATGCTTCAGACTATGTTGTGGTTGTCATTCTCATGCAGAACGGCCACCCCGTGGCCTATCATAGTGAGACACTATCAGATGTTGTACGTAAGTACCCTACTTATGACAAAGAAATGTACTCCATTGTGCAATCCTGTCACCAATAGAGACATTACATTCTTTGGAGGGAGACAGTCATCCACACTGATCATAAGCCACTGCAATTCATGCAGACACAAGGAAAATTGCATAATGACCGCCATCAAAAGTGGTCCACATACTTGCAGCAATTCCACCTCAACATCAAGTATAAAACAGGAAGCACCAAACTCGTCGTTGATTACCTCAGCAGACCACCAGTCACGGTACTCACCACAATGCTAGACTCTTGCGGCCATGAGACCTATAGATGGCGCCAACTTTATGAGATAGACCCAAAATTCACCACCACCTACCAAATGTTGGGTGCAAGGGAAGCTGTCGCTAATTTCCATCTTTAGGATGGGTTGTTGTGTCATTTGGGCCATATTTGTGTTCCATCAAGTGAGCGAGCGAAGCTGATCTAGGAATCCCACTACAGTCAGGTGGAAAGACACTTCAGCTTCGAAAAGACAATGGTGATTCTACAAAAACATTTCTACTGGCCGAAACTTCGACAGGAGGTCAACAAGTATATTAGTTCTTGCACTGTTTGCACTATTTCCAAACCCACCACTAAGAAATAGGGCCTGTAAACCCCTCTTCCTACTCCTGACAGGCCATGGGAATCCATCTCAATGGACTACATGTTGGGCCTCCCGTCCACCAAGCAGGGTAATGACTGTGCTTTTGGGGTTGTTGATCATTTTTCTAAGATGGCGATCCTGGTTTCCTGCAAGAAGAGCATCATAGCAAAAGCCACTGCCAATATCTTCTTTGAACAAGTCTAAGTACATTTTGGAATCCCACAAACCATTGTCTTAGATCAGGACAATCGATTTCTTAGCACATTTTGGTCGAGCCTTTGGTCACTGCTAGACACCAATCTCACCAAATCCACGACCTTCCACCCCCAGATAGATGGCCAAACTGAGGTCGTAAATTGAATGATCGTGCATATCCTGCGCATGTATAATTCCAAGCACCCTCACACATGGGATGAGAGTATTCCCTATGTCTATCATAGCTACAACCGATCCCTTCATAGCTCAACTGAACATAGCCCCTTTCAGGTGGGATTGGGATTCCAGCCATTATATCCCATAGATGTTGCACTTCCCCTTGTGGTCACCTCGACCGACTCCTCTCCT
>JZKD02S1733666.1:59554-71015 GCA_000966675.3 Picea glauca | reverse complement strand
TGTGTCCGAGCCAAGTTTCGTCGGGGACGTTAGTCTCGTTAAGTTAAATTGTAATAGATTGATAGCATGTGTATGGTTTATTTTAATTGCGGCAACTCTCATGTCTATTTGTTTTCGTAATGGATTTAATTGTAATTAGATTGATTATACATGTATAGCTTTGTTCTCACCCTAGCTTTAATAAAATCTTTGTTATCGAATAATTGTAGTTCCCACTACGGATGTGTATTATATAAGCAATTTTAGCGAAATCGAATTTCAATTTCAAGGAACCAAACTTGAATGTCGTAATTCACTGTCTTCCATTTACCAAATTGTAGGACTTCCGCTTGGGTCTTGTTTAATGAGTCTTCAGTATAAGGTGGCGTTATTTAAGTTTAGATGGAGAGCTGCAGTGCTTAGTCTTCCAAATAATTACTTTATTGGGTAATTGCAACGATCTGAAACTCTTCAATATTCCTCCACGCACATGTTGAAATGGATGTGTCAATAATGAAAACTTTTCCTCTAGAGTTGGTATATTTCCTCCAAAGTTGGTGTTTAACGCTTGGCACTGGTCAGCAATGTATTTACTTCTAGCCTGTAAGGTACCGTACAATGCCCGAATAGGCACCAGGTAGTATAATCTCGTCGCTTAGACGGGGCACTCTCAGAAGAGTTGGCTGGACTTCGTTTTATATCAGTAACTTAAAGAAAAAGAGATTAATCTGGGACATTGAATTTGATACCGCTTGGTCTGGTTTTGACTATTACTTTCCCAACTACACCAATTCCCAATATTTATTTTACCATCTCGTTAGTATGTTCAAAGTTTTGCAGAAGAGTTGCCATTCCGTGATGAAGGATAACCTCATTCTCCCACAAAACAAATTGTCACGCTGTCCAAGCTTTCCATAAATTGCTTAGACACTTGGGATTTTAACGACTTAACAATATCTTGCCAAATGTTTTAAGTTTGTTCTTTGCCTTCACCAATTTACTTATTTGACAGTCAGCAAAATTTCTTGGGTTCTTGCCCAACGTCCTGAGGTTGTCCATCGCCTTCACAAATTCGTTTAAATGACTGCAACTTTCTCTGGCTTTTGCAAACGATTTAAGCCTGCTATTGACCATCCTGAACTTGTGTAAAGGTCTATCAGCGAATTTCCCTTGGGCGAATTCTTGTAGCTATTGAGCTGGCAGCACCTCTCTCGTTCAAACAATGCATGCACCCTTCCCTTCCCTTGGGTGAATTCATGTCGCCTTGTTTCCTCGAGCGTGTGCTCTCCCAATGAACAAGTGTGCCCCTCTCCTTAGCGTTTTCGCCCAACATTGTATTTCCTGCCAACAAATTCATCGATGCCTGCACCTTCATGAGTGACTGCCAGCGATTTAAATGCACTCGCATGTCCTTAGATTAATTACAATGTTTATATTGGATTCCCTCACTATATCTATTGGTGCTTGATAAGTTGTTCCTTTAAGAGTTAAATAGCCACATATTTCTTATATCATGTTATATTTGTATAAATATATATATAATTGTGAAAACCCTAATTTATTTTTACATTGAATAAATTAACAAGGATTCTCATTAAACTTCCTTGGGGTGAATTTGCAATGATTATTAAAGATTTAGGGAAGGGTACTAAATTAGCATTCCCTTGAGTATCATACTATCCAATGTGAGTGTATGTGAAAGTGTAGATATTTATGATTAATGAATGAATTAATATATCACGAGTGTGTAGGGTTCAAATTCCATTGGATACATCATCTCAATTTAATTGATAGGATGAAATTTCGAGAATGATTGCCTTCAACCCTTGAACATAAATAATCATAGATGAAAAATGAAAAACGAAAAACGAAAGGGACTGAGTAATGATTTCTATTAATGAGTGGGCAATAAAAAATGGAGTTAAGAAGATCAAATAACTTATATCTATAGTTATCATAACTTTAAAGTCTCAGTGCATTTAGTGTAATGGAATGTTCATGGATTTATTAATGTTATAACAAAAAACCATAGAAAACCATAGCTTGATTGAAAATTGAATTAAAAGTGTATCTTGTGTTTTAGTAGATAGATCAACTAGCAAGGGAGGGGAATTAAGGAGGAGAATTAAGGGAAGAAATAAATTAGATAGATGATAAAAGAAAACACATTTTACCTGTTGGTAACATATAAGGTTGTTACATGATGCTTGACTTAAATGATGCAGACCTTAATAACCTCGTTGATGTTGAGAATTAGATCTTTATTTGCCACTAAGATTGGCCTTATGTTAATGGGGTTTTTATTAATCTATGTATTATTTTCTTATTGAATTTACGCTTAAACGTTGCTTGAAGGAGTGATTAAGTAAATAGAATACTCTTTGTGCCATGGAATATGTTGATGATTAAGTAAGTAGATTTCTTGCTCTATGGAATAATGTTGATGTATAAATGATTAAGTAATTAGATTCCTTGTGCCATGAAGTAATGATGATGTATAGATAATTAAGTAATTAGATTTTTCAAGCGCCATGAAAATAATGTTGTTATGTGAGTAATAATATGGTATGGAGTTATAAGTTGTGATTGATTAAGTAGATTTAGATACCTCCTTGTTCCTCATAACACTCGTCAGCCATGAGACCTTAAGTGATCAAAATCAATCAGATGAATCATGGGCTTGAGCGTTGTTTATGTGTCCTGGAGGTCCTAACCTTGCAGGGTAGGTTGGGTGGGTAGTTCCTTTATTCTTAGTGACATGATTGATCATTTATCTCTAAATTCTCTTTAGTTGATCATGTGTGTTGAATCACGCCATTATTTGATTATGTTAATGCGTTGATTATGCATCATTATTTTTTATAATTATGTGTAGATCATGCCATTATTTACTTGTGTTAATGTGTTACTTACATGTTTTTATTAATATTTATGATGTGTCTCTATTAATTATGTTGATGTAATGATTGTTCGTTATTAGTTACGATGATGTACTGCTTGTAATGCTACCAAGTTATGTTGTGACGATTCTATTATCCTAATGAAAAAAAAAATTACCTATTGTACATCGTTTGTTGTCGTAACGACGGGGCCGTTACAGGGACAATGTTGGGTATGTGGGAAAAAAATTGATGTTTTTGCATCCATTTTTTGGTTTTTTTTCTACACATGATTTTCTCTCATGTTTTTCTAATTCCGGTTAAGGAATTAGGGTTGTTGACTAATCTGAGTGAATGGATTAGGGATTTTGGATGTTGCGAGATCATATATATGTATTGTATTGTAAACTATGTATATATGATAAATAGAATATTAGAGGTGTGGCTCTAAACATGTTACTAGTTTTCCTAGTTTGGGTTTCGGCGATAAAATATTTGTGTAATGTGTGTGAGCATTCCATTATATATTTTATGTTTTTATTAAGAATCTGTTTGCAACAATTAATTGTATAAGGTTAAAATCTAAAGACAAATAATCTACTATAGTTTTCCTTGTTTGTATCTTGATGTGAAAAAATTCAGTAATCTTCATCTCCTCCTTATGGATATATATTACCAATAGAACCTTTTTATAGAAATATGTGAAATAAAGTTTTCCATCAACATCCAAATTGTTTTCCACCATTTTCCCTATATATACAATAAATAAAAATTTAAATTCTTTTGATTGAGGCATTTTTTTTTTTTTACAATTTCTATCAGTCTCCATTAATATTCCCTTTTTCATCACAAGGTTTGAAATACTTAGAAGAAGGTTTTGTTTCTTGTGTGATTATTAAAATCTTATTGAAATCTCACTCCTTTTTATTCTTCCCTTTTTTTCCTACTCTTTTTGTTTTTTTATTTTTATAATGAAGTTCAAATTATTGTTTTGTTTATCCCCTTTGGGATACCACACATGGAAAATTTATTTATTGTTTTGTTTGTCCCCTTCAAGGTACTACACATGGACACTTTCTTTATCAATTGATTTGATCTTATTTCCTAAAAATAAGATAGTTTAAGTTCCCCAAAAAGATTCACTAATATATTTGGTGTTTTGAGAGAGACTCCCAACTAAATGACTCTCTTTCTAAGATCAGTGGTGAACTCCTTCATGGATTTTCCCAAGTTCACTTGAAATAATGGCATGCAATCCAAGGATCCACTCTATAACCAATTATGTAGAAATAATATTTTATATTGTCCTTGAACACTTCTCAATAATTATTGGTAATTTAGTTCCAAAACTTATTCCAATAACACCACTTTCCTATCATGCCAAGGTATGGACTTCAATATTCAAGTGAGAAAACAAAATTGTTTTCTTTCCATTGACTTCATGTATACTAAAGTGTACCTTTGTATATTTTAACCCTTGGTTCAACTTGATGGTATCAAATTCTCTTTCATATGGTCTAATTTCCACCTCCATCTCTATACAAAAAGTATTCAAGTTCTACTATGGTTTCATTTTCCTGGTGTCAGTATTAGTCTCAATCTTTAATTGTTTTTCATTTCCCTTAGAATTTGAATCCTCTATTGACTCTATGCCAACACCTTTTCAAGATCATCTTTCTCCTAATCTTGTATCCACTTAGTGAATAGACTTGTCATTTCCACCACTCGGTTGTCCAAGAAAAGCATCATCAATGCAACATTACCAATCTTTGGAGGATCATTCATGTTGTGGTTTGAACATTGTTTTCCTCTCATTCTTTTACAAATCTTGGGGTCCATAGTAATGATGTTTTCACTTTCTAACAACTTCTTCAATGTGGTGAACATCCATCATGTGCTTCTCAACAAGGTAGGAATAGAATTTCTACGATACCAACACAATCCCTAAATAATAGGCCCATGATCCATCTCTGGATATTTTATGGAATTGAAACAAATTAGTGTCTCTATAATTTACAATTCCAAATGTTTAGTTTAGTTAATGTAATGAATAGACAAGTTCCCGAATGGAGAAAAAGTCAATTTTCTTTATAATGTTTACCAATTAATAAAAATGTTTATGAAAATCTCATCCCAACATTCTTATGTTTATTTAGTCATACACCGACAAATCACATAAATACATTGTTTACTCTTATTCATGACTTTCCAACTAAATGATTACTTTCCAACTAAATGTTTCAACGTATGTGGAAATTTAGTCTAACAATTTTTCCAAAAATACTCCAACATCAAAAGAAAGATTACTTCATCTGAGAGAGTGAAATTAATGATTACTCGAATATAATGCTAACCAATTAATAAAATGTTTGTGCATATCTCGACCCAACATGCTTATGTTTACTTAATCGTGCACCACCAATCACATGAATACACCATTTTCTTTGAGTCATGATTTTCCAACTAATGATTTAGTGTATGCAAAAATTTAGTCCAACACCTTTTTCCAATAGTACTCCAACATTAAAAAGAATACAACACCTCATCTCTCACAAGAGAAGAAAAATTATTTCAATTCATTTTCATCCTAGCTAATTGGCTATTGTAATATTTATGTCATTGTTGGAAACACTGGTCAAATGAGTTATTAAACAAACTATTTGATACAACACTATGATTCCTAGTCTATGTCCATAGAAGTTTGTATATCCAACATGAAGTTTGTATATCTAACATGAATTTGTAGGTTATATCACTATGAAGGGAATAAGACAAGTATTTACATGCAAGTAAATTGAGAATACTAGTGTAACTACAATCCCATGTATTTTATTTAATTGTTTTCTGGTTAACTATGTCTATGGATACATAGATACATGGATGGAGTTATTAATCCAAATATTGAGTTGCGTGTGAGCTCTAGGGAGTGTGTACAGGTTCCCTCACATGCTCGTTTGTCAATACAGAGCTATAACATGATTATCAACACACACTTAGAAACTCAACCTATGATTAGCAAGTTTGGATAAGAATTCGAATTTTCCCTCTAATCGAACAATCTAGAGAAGCCAACCATTAAGGCTAAGAGAAAAATCTTGAGAAGAGGATACTTGAAAGTGTGTGAAACTTTATTAACATATAAATTCACTCAGCCATACACCATGATGTAGTAAATAATTAAAACAATGAAATCATATAGGAATTCAACACAATGAACAACATAAATTACCTCGATGAAACTTGAACGAGAAAAGTCCAACATAAACTTCTTGTGGTCAATCTTTATTTCTCATTACATATTTATAATGGAATTTGTATCTCCAGATAATTGATGTTGACATCATAAGAAATCAGTACATAGTATTCCTTCTATCCTTCAACAAAAAAACCCATTCTCATTTGTTGCACCTAATTTTGTAAATAGAGTGCACTTTACTTGGGAGAGGTTGAAGTCTAGGAATCCCCAACTCTTCATCTCTTCCAATGTCAATTATTCTATTTTCTATTTCATCTTTTCTTGACAACATTGCAATACATGGTTCCATTCTTTTCCTTTTTTATTTGTCTCTCTCCTTTTCTTCTTTTTCTTTATCAATGCTTAGTTTGGCGGTATGGATTTATGTGGAGGTGTTCTATTTGGTTGATCAATAATGGGGCTCTTCACACTACTAATCACTTCTCCTACGTCGTCATTAGCTTCTCTAGCCATGAACTTTGCTAGACATCATCATTTATTGAGCACTTTGTGTTGATTTGAGCCATTAAATAAATGTTAAGTGTTTTGATGTGGATTTGATTATGATATATTTTAAATTCCCTAAAGAAGTGCATGAAATAATCTATGATGCCCTTCTTACATGGGCTATCTACGATAACGATTTATGATCTAATATCTAGTTTTGTTCCTTCTAAAGAAATTACTCCAAACAATTTGTGTATTTTATTTGTATACCCTTTCTTCCCAAATGATTTTATGAGACCAATGTAAAAAACATAATTAGACATAAATCCAACATTAGTAATATCCTCAAATAAGCCAACCTTATTTCCTTTCCTAACCCATGACTTGAAAGGATATAAGTAACAAGTGAGGTAGAACATTCATTTTTCACCATGCCATCATCTACTCTATTAATCTTTACATGTAATACTCCAGGTTTACATGTAATACCCCATGTTAATCCCAATGTAATTTTGCATATAGTTTATAGGTTGGTGAGCCAAGATATTATGGGCCAAAGTGCCTATGTAATTATTAGGTTGGAGAGCTTGGATTGCTAAAAGGTGAGCATACCTATTATTGTAATATGTAAACACTCATACTATTAATAAAATACATCACTACTACAGACCAACCCAACAAAAGATATGGGGGACTAAACTCAACTAGAAATGGAAAGTGGGGCTAAGAGTGTAGGAAATGTTTAAGCTAAGGGGGATTAATCCCAATGGAATATTATATTAATATTCCTTAAAGCTAAAGTTATGGATATGAATATATCCTAAGTTTCTTAAGGGGGGACAACTTACTTCCTTGAGGGCCATGTGTCATAAAAGGCACATGCATATATAAGAGGCCGAATTAGTGTAATGGAGATCAATCATTCATTCATTGATCATCCCGTCATCATTCATACCAGGGAAGTGGACAAGGAAACCATAGTTGTACGTGGGAGTTGTTTCTAGCCAGTGACTGGAAGAAGTGGGTTGTTAGGTCCATGATCGAAGAAGCGAGTTATTAAGCCCATGGTTGAAGAAGTGGGTTGTCAGGCCCATGAGCATTCTCTTGAGGTGAGAGAAATGTTGGGAATTAATTCCCAAGGTGTCAGGATACAACTACAGGGGTCTGAGAATCCTTTTCCGACCTGTTTTTGAAGCCCAATAAAGGAATTGGCGCAGCCAAAGGACTATTGAGAAAAGAAGGGGCACATTTCCTAGGGTGGGACATGCATGTGGGGGATGAGGGACTATAGGATGTTTTCTAGATTTTTCACCTCAATTTGAGAATTGTTTCTCTCTGAGAGACCCTACGCTGGATTAGGATTTGCTTTTCCCTTGAGGAGTCTTAGCCCCAACTCGGGGTGACCCTATGTTGAAAGTTATGAGCAGTTTGGTTTATGGATGTGAGGAATGTGGAAGGTCTGCATGCAGTTGGTGTTTTTACCACAACATATATGTGTAAATATAAAGAGTATTATTATGTTTTATAACGTTTGTAATTATATTAATTGCACTCTATTGTAATGGTAATTACAAGTTGTTTATCGTGCATAATGTATTTATTCTATTATTGAAATTGTATATGTATGCAAAAATTACTGTGTTTTTATTATTATGCGTGGCGTTGTTCATATGCAGAGCATAATAGTGAATCAAAATGGTATCAACGGTCAAAATTTAATGTGGCATTTCCCAATAGGGGTCTGGGGATGTTAGATTACAAGTCCCCAAAATGAGAACATTGTAGGTAAATGTGTCAATTGCATCCATTTTCATACATCTCATTAAATAGCCTCAGAGATTCATCAATCTCCCTATCCTTCCCAAGAGCATCAACTAAAGAACTATAAGTGAAAACATCTGCAATATGACATGACTTCTACATCTCTTTGAAATAATTATGAGAAATGTAAAAATTGTCCCTTTATAGAGCCCATAAACAAGAGCATTATATTATTTAACAATGTTAAAATTAACAACTCTATGTATTAATTCCTTGAATAATTTGTAAGCACCTAACACTCCCTATGTCATTCATACATATATAATTGATGAGAATGAGCACCACTTAAACATATTAATATTTATATATTTTTTAAACATATTAACATTTACATTTTTTTTACATCTTACTTTTTTACATGTTCTCTCTATCTCTCTACAGTTCCAGGTACATCCCTTCCTGTCCCAATCTAGCCATCCTTTGTACCTATATTGGAATTCGGTGTGCACTATTACCTATGAACCGCTTTGTCATTGCCTCTATGGCCTCCGCCTATGCGTTATTCTTTGTCCTTACCTCACCTGCCTTTCCTTCCTTTCCCTCTACCAGTAGTTGCATTTGAACCAAAACCACCAATAACATAGGGAGAAACAAGCACATAATATGGTCAATCAAGAGGTTAAGGACATCTCTTCTTAGAGTAAGATGTCTCATCCAACCTATTATCTTTTCCCACCATATCTATTAAAAATTCCTATATTGTACAATCAAGAAACAATGCCCACCTTATCAATCCCAAACCATAATCCATTTTCTTGGATTTGTTAGGCTTGGGAAATAGAATATCCAAGATAATAACTTATATAGGAAAATCATTCTTCTTTCGTTTAAATAAGTGACATTATGTTGTTTGATAAGACTACAATCAAAAGATTGTAAGTAAAATCAATGGGAAAACACATATACCAAAACTTTATATAGACTCGTCTTTTGAATTTTGCGAAGAAAATAATAAACAAATAAATACCTTTTTTCTCTACCTTCCATAAATAATATGGACAAAACAAGTAATTACCATTTCATATGGAACACACTTATTTTTCCTCATCTAAAAGAGAATGCCAATAGCTTTCTCCACATCCCTAGGCTAGCCATCACAACTTATCATCATATTTTATGTAATTTTATGAGTAGAAAGACCCACATGTGTCATTTTCTTATATAGCTCATTGGATTATCTAACTATGACTAAAATCCGTCTTTAATTATTTAAAACCACACGATATGCTTCATGGGACTCGCCCTCTTTAACATATTACTAGTCCATGAAAATATTGTATGTGAATGAAGGCGGCTTTCATCCACATGTATGCATTGTGTATATGAGTAGAAAGACCCACATGTCTCATTTTCTTATAGTGCTCATTGACTTATCTAAATATGATTAAAATTCATCTTAAATTCTTCTTTAAAAACACATGATATGTTTCATGGGACTCGCCGCCTTTAACATACTAGTCCATGAAAATATTGTAGGTGTATGAAGAGGGATTATTTGCAAACATGCATTTTATTATTGTTAAAAAGTTAGATATTCCAAGAGTTATAAGTATACAAGTTCAATTTTAGAGTGTTGACCTCCTTCACCATCTTAGTAAGAATTCTTCATCAACTATTCCAAGACTTATACGTATACAAGTTTAGAGGGTTGACCTCCTTAGCATCTTATCAAACAATATATATTTTTCATCAACTTTCCCCACTATCATAAGAGCACGTTGATAGTAGTGAAGTAACCACATGTGATTGATACTTGTGCTTTTGAAATGTTCAACGATCATGGTGGTTAATGGTTATTTTCAAAAAAAATTGAATGTTTTATGTCCCTGTACATTATAAATGAATTGATGACTTGTACATTATAAATGAATTGATGACTTAGGATGTGATGATGAATACTTTCTAAGGTGACAATGATCTATATGGACATAATGTTACACATAGTGGAATGTCATTTACCATAAACATTCTCCAACTATCAACCTTTATGTAAGGATTTAAATTATTAGTGACCAACGTTATGCTTTTAACTTGATAATGGTTGTTATGTAAGTCATTTTGTTATGGAGTTATGCTTTTAACTTGATAATGGTTGTTTTGTAAGTTATGTGTAATGAAGTTATGTGTAATGAAGTTATGTGTAGTTATCTTTATATAGTGGATTTTGTTAAAAATAAATAAATGTATCTATCATGTAAAACCATTTATCCATTGTGTATGTAAGAGATAAATTTAAGTTGGGATGAAAGCAAAGTATAAATATGATTTTGGTATTATAAGAAAGATATTTTGAATTTTAGAATAAAAAATATTTCTTAAAATTCAGAAACATTAAAAAATAATGTTATATATTTAAGTTAACAATTATTGTTATATAAGTCATTTGGTTACAACATTAACTTGTAGTTATATTTATCTTATTTATTTAGTAAAGAAATAATTGCACAAGAAAAGTGAGGTACATTTTACAACTAGTAATAAAGAAATTGTAACATCCATTCCATTTAACATATGTCTAAACAATTCATCCTATATATTATAGCCTCAATAAAATATGTGGTAAAAAAATAAAAACATATTTTTATATAAGTCATTTTGTTAGAACATTAACTTGTAGTTATATTTATCTTATTTATTTTGTAAAGAAATAATTGCACAAGAGAAGTGAGTTGCATTTTACAACTAGTAATAAAGAGATTGTAACATCCATTCCATTTAACATATGTCTGAACAGTTCATAGAATATATTACAGCCTCAATAAAATACGTGGTTAAAAAATAAAAACATAGTAGCAATAAATTTAATGTAAACTTTGCACCAAGAGTAGTGAGGTTCAATTTAGAACTGAATATAGAAGAGATTATCACATTTACTAAATTGTTGTGAAACAATTTTTAGTCTTTGTGATATTGAGAGGGTTGAAAATGGAAATCACTTTTAGTTATAATGTCATAGATACACCAACATTAGATCTCGATTTCAAAATATTTGTTACAATATTAACCTTCTTAACATTTTATTCATTAGAAATGTTTCTTTTAAAAAAATTAAACACATAAAATTCTAAAAAAAACTAAATAATTTTTTTTTTTTTTAATT
>JZKD02S1733666.1:0-33516 GCA_000966675.3 Picea glauca | reverse complement strand
CACATATATGGTTGGCCTAAGAGAACATCACAGACATCCAGTGGGGAAACATCACATAATACCTCATCCTTGAAGGGTTGGATGTCGTATATCAATCGACACTGCTCACTGACATGAAGATCTCGTCCTTGGAGAAGCCACCCGATGTTGTATGGTTGCGGGTGTGGTGTTGTCGATAATACCAAATATTTGATGACCTCTATTGAGATAAGGTTTTTCTGGCTTCTTCTATCAATAATAAAATGCAGCGGAGTCCCCTTCACCCACATCTGTGAATGAAAAAGGTGCTCCCTCTCTTCAGGATCTATTGGTTCTTTTGGTTGAATTGTTGCGGTCACGACAATAGGAGTGGGGTCTTTGTCAATGATCTTTCCTTTACCCGTATTTTCAAAATCAGATTCTGAATCAGGGTTTGGCTCCTTGTCTTTGATCTCGTCCACTAATGACCATTTTGAGCGACATTCATCAGTGTTGTGCCAGGGGCTTTTGTGGAAATCGCACCATTTTCCAGTGTCCTTCTTTGTCTTCCCGTGACCCTTTTTTTCCTATGGCTTAGACTAGTTTTCAGGAGACTGTTTGTTAAGGTTGTCTTTATCAAAATTTGGTTGTTGCGGATTTGCAAACCCAAACTCCCATTTGTTCTGGTGCTTAAATTTCTGTTTGATTTTAACAGCATATTGATAAGAAACACCGAGTGATGATATTTCTAGAAAATCCATTTCAGTTTGGATGTATTTGTGTAGAGCCCCATGGTATTTCAGAACCAAATGTCATTCAGATTCTTTGATACCCATCTTGGTGAGAAAGGAATGGAAGGTATTGGTGAACTCTGGAACTTATTGGCCCCTCTCTTGTTGTAGTGTGGTCCATCTCATGTATTGGTCCTCATAGTTGCCAACAGGGTAATATTGTTCCTTTAACGCATCCACAAAAAATCCCCAAGTGGGCTCGACCCCATATATTCCAGACTCCTCTATGGAACTCTGCTCCAAGTAAGTTTCCCACCAATGTTTGACATGGGGGAGAGCCTTAAGGAGCGCGAACATGATCTTTTCTCTCTCAAAAAAATTGTGAACAGAGAAATAACCTTCTAACAGATTTAACCATTTATCTAAGGCATCCGCATCTATCTGACCTCCAAATTTAGGAATATCAAAATTGAACTGTACCTTAAAAGGTGAGGTGCCTCCAAAGTGGTCGCTTGATAAAGATGTGCCTGATTCTATCGGGAGGCATTGAAGGATGTGGGAAAAATTCTCCATCATTTAGTCCCTCTGTCACGTGAGAGCTTGCTCAAGCAATAGACTTATAGGATCGTCTACTCCATCATTTTTCTTTTCTTCCACCATTGAGGGTTTCTTGGGTGTGCGAGAGAGATTTTCCTCAAGAGAGACAAGTTTGAGACCCAACGTGCTATACTCAGACCTCATCAGGGACATGCACTAGAAAAAACGATCAAGAACAACCTGCTCTAATACCACTGATCTGGATTATTTTCGGCACGAAATGAAAACAGAGATATAATAAATAAATGCATAGAGATATCACATATATTCAATAATATAACAAAAATGTATCAGATATTAAACCATAAACACAAATATACAGTAATACATGATTTCTATTAATGAAATAAATGTACAGAGACTGTAAAAATACAGAGTGAAAGACTCGCAAGAATGGTAACAACTTATCTCTGAGAAGAGATGTGACGGCTACTCGCATTCACAAGAAGATGATTACAATGAGGCTCTGAAGGCCTTTTTACCATAAAAAGGAATTCCAAAAACCTAACCCTAGGAGATGAAGCGTCAGAAGTCATGTGGGCCCCGTTTGGGTAAGTCAGTACATCAACTTCCCGGGGTCATAAATTTTGCATAGGATCTTTGTTTTAGGCGTATAATAGCTCGTTGGAAAGGTATCATTGAGGAGATTCATTTTGGGGGCTCAAATATGACTTTGAATATCATTGAAAACCTTAATATTGAAAAACCTTCATTTGGGCCCTCAAAATGGACCTAGAAGTTAAAAACTGCTAAAAATAGTAAATTGTCACAATTGCTAGAAAACTGTTTTGAGCTATTTGGAAAAGGTGGGTGGCCACTGATATCCACGTAGATCAATCCTCCCTCCATAGGAAGAAATGGTCTCCATTGCGTTGACTTCCCAAGGGAGAGGGAAAAGTGTTTGCTGAATCTGCATCGTGTTGAGCTACTTGCCTTGTTGGAGACATCGCACTGCTCAGTTTGTGGAAATCTTTCACGAACCTGTTGAGGCTGAGGTTGTTGCAAAAGTTGTTCTACATGAGAGGACGGTGTGTAGAAGGAATATTTTCTCTTTTCTTCAACCTTTTCGACCTTCTTCTATTGGATAAAAGGTGCTTGGGGCGAGGTTGTAGTGGTTCCAATGTCCTTCTATTCCCCTCTCGAATAGATTGTGAAGAAGCTGAATTTTGTAGTATGAGATACTACCTTGCGGCACATTTTTGGTGGAACATTAGTTGGAACTACCTCTGGTATTCTATAGAGATGACCCCCCAAAGTAACAATGACACTACGGGGTCGAGACTCATAAACAACATGGCACTTCCACATATATGGTTGGACCAAGAGAACATCACAGACATTCAGTGGGAAAAAATCACATAATACCTCATCCATGAAGGGTTGGATGTCATATGTCAATCAACACTGCTAGATGAAATGAAGATCTCATCCTTGGCAAAGCCACTCGATGTTGCATGGCTGCGGGTGTGGTGTTGTCGACAATCCCAATTATTTGATGACTTTTGTTGAGATGAGGTTCTTCTAGATTGCACTATCAACAATAAAATGCAGCGGTGTCCCCTTCACCCACATCTATGAATGAAAAAGGTGTTCCCCCTCTTCAGGACCTGTTGGTTCTTCTGGTTAAATTGTTACGGTCATGACAACAGCAGTGAGGTTTGCGTCAATGATCTATCCTTTACTCGTATTTTCATAATCAGATTCAGAATCAAGGTTCTTCTCCTTGTCTTTGATCTCGTCCATTGATGATTGTTTTGAGCGACATTCATCAGTGTTGTGCTAGGGGATTTTGTGGAAATCGCACCATTTTTCGATGTCCTTTTTTGTCTTCTCATGACCCTTTTTTTCATGTAGCTTGGACTGGTTTTCGGGAGACTGTTTGTTAGGGATGTCTTTATCAAACTTTGGTTGTTGTGGATTTGCAGACCCAAACTCCCATTTCTTCTGGTGTTTAAATTTATGCTCGATTTTAACAACATATCGATAAGCCACACCAAGTGATGAGATGTCCAGAAAATCTATTTTAGTTTGGATGTATCTCTATAGAGCCCCATGGTATTTCAAAACCAAATGTCATTCATAGTCTTTGATACCCAGCTTGGTGTGCAAGGTATGGAAGGTATTGGTGAACTCTGAAACTTCTTGGCCCCTCTTTCCATAGTGTGGTCCATCTCATGTATTGGCCCTCATAGTTGCCAATAGGGTAATATTGTTCCTTTACCGCATCGACAAAAAAATCCCAAGTGGGCTCGACCCCATATATTCTAGAATCCTCTATGGAAATCTTCTCCCAGTAAGTTTCCCACCAATGTTTGACATGGGGGAGAGCCTTAAGGAGCACAAAGATGATCTTTTCTCTCTCAGAAAAATTGTGAACAGAGAAATAACCTTCTAACATATTTAACCATTTATCTAGGGCATCTACATCTATCTGATGTTCAAATATAGGAATATCAAAATTGACATATACCTTAAAAGGCGAGGTGCCTCCAAAGTGGTCACTTGATGAAGATGTTCCTGATGCTATCGGGAGGCATTGAAGGATGTGGGAAAATTCTCCATCATTTCATCCCTCTGTTGCGTGAGATCTTGCTCAAGCAATAGACTTCTAGGATTGTCTGCTCCATCATTTTTCTTTTCTTCCACCATTGAGGGTTTCTTGGGTGTGCAAGAGTGACTTTCCTCAAGATATACAAGCTCGAGACCCATCTTGCATCTCCCATTACTTTGATGGATGATTTTCCTGAAGGAGTTCAGGAATTGTTGGATAATTTTTGGGACATAGTGGTGGATGAGATTCCTAACTTGTTACCACCCATCAGAAGTATCATCCATCATATTGATTTGATACCAGGAGCAAGTCTGCCAAAAAAATTAGCATATAGACTGACACCTTGAGAGAATGAGGAGATAAAGAACCAGGTCCAGGAATTGTTAGACAAGGGTTTGGTTAGACAGAAATTGAGCCCATGGGCAGTACCAACTATGTTGAGTCCAAAGAAATATGGAGGATGGAGATTGTGTACAGACTCGAGATCCATCAACAAGATCACTATCAGGTATAGATTCCATTTTCCAAGAATAGATGATTTTATGGACTTCTTAAGTGGGAAAAATTTATTTTCTAAGATAGATTTGAAATGTGGATATCACTAGATCAGAATGAGAGAAGGTGATGAGTGCAAGACAACCTTTAAGAAAAATAAAGGTTTGTATAAGTGGCTTGTTATGCCATTTGGATTAACCAATGCCCTGAGTACTTTTATGAGGTTGATGAATGAAATACTAAAAGATTTCATTGGCAAGTTTGTGGTTGTGTATCTAGACAATATATTGATCATTAGCAAGACTAAAGAGGAGCATTTGAGGCACCTAACACTAGTGATGAGGAGACTACAGTAGGAGAAGTTGTTGATAAACCTGAAGAAGTCCTCTTTTATGAAAACATAACTCATTTACTTGGGTTTTGTGATCTCTTCAAATGAATTGAAGATGGACCTAGAGAAGGTGAAAGCAATCAAAGAATGGCCATCACCAAGGAACATTTTTGAGGTAAGGAGATTCCATGTATTAGGAAGTTTCTACAGGAAATTCATCATAGATTTCAGTGGAATTTGTGCACCAAGGATGGATACAGTGAAAAAAAGGAAGAAGTCTTTTAAATGGAAAGAGGATGCTGGGAAGAGATTCGATACAATGAAGGAGAAATTAGTGGAGCGTCCAATTCTGGTCTTGCCAAATTTTGAGAAGACATTTCAGGTGAGATGTGATGCAAGTGGAGTTGTGATTGGAGGAGTTTTGAGCCAGGAAAATAGACCTGTTGCTTACTTCAGTGAGAAGATGAATGAGACTAAGAGAAAATACTCCACCTATGACAAAGATTTTTATGCCATAATCCAAGCCCTGAAGAAATGGAGACACTATCTTGTCCCACAAGAATTTTCCTTGTATAGAAATAACCAAGCTTTACAATTCATAACCAGACATGAAAAATTGAATCAGAGGCATGTGAAGTGGATTGAGTATATGCAGAATTTGACTTTTTTCATAAAACATATTGTTGGGAATGCTAACAAATTTGTTGATGCATTGAGCAGGAGATGTTTGAATCTGCAGGAATTTCAAGGACCTTAGGGTTTAAACACCTTGAGGAAATGTACAGTGATGATCCAGATTTCAAGGAAGCATATGAAGCATGCATGAATCTTGTGCTGAGAGATAAGAGCCAGTGGATAGAGTATATGATTCAAGGGGGATTGTTGTTCAAGGGAAATCAATTGTGCATACCAAAATGCTCAATGAGGGGTAACCTTTTGAAGGAAAAAGATGGTGGAGGATTGGTTGGACATTTCAACCATGACAAGACATTTGCATAATTGAGCACTTCATACTATTGGTTAGGTATGATAACAAATGTAATAAAATTTGTGAATAGATGTAGAATCTGCCAATGTGCAAAAGGAAAAATATAGAACACTGGATTGTATCAATCGTTGCCCATATCAGAGAGGCCTTGGGATGAAATAAGCATGGATTTTGTGTTGGGACTATCAAGAACACAAAAATGATGTGATTCCATATTTGTGGTGGTGGATAGATTTTCAAAGATGGCACACTTTATCCCATGTCAGAAGACCAATGATGCAACGCATGTGCAAATCTATTTTTCAAGGAAGTTGTAAGACTTCACGGCCTACCTAGAAGCATTGTCTTGGACAGAGACACAAAATTTGTTGGTAATTTCTGGAGAACACTGTGGAGGAATTTGGGGACAGATTTTTCCTTCAGCTTAGCTTATCACCCTCATATAGATGCACAAACTTAGGTGGTAAACATAAAATTGGGGAACTTGTTGAGGAGTCTGGTCACCATGCACCATAATGAGTGGGATCGGATTCTCGCACAAGCAGAATTTGCATAAAACAACTCACCAAACAAGAGCACTGGGAAGAGCCCGTTCCAAATATTGTATGGAATGTAACCCAGGGGAGTGTCCAAGTTGAGAGACTTAGAACATAGTGAGATCAGAAGTGCCAGAGAAGAATATTTTGCTACAAAAATGCAGAATCTCCATAGCCATATCAGGGAGAAATTGCAGAGTTCTAGCCAAGAGTACAAGCACGGAGCTGATCAACATCACAGAGAACTTCAATTTGAAGTTGGAAATCAATTTTTGGCACATATTAGGAAGGAAAGGTTCCCTAGGGGGACATATAAAAAGCTAAATATGAAGAAGATAGGACGTTGTAAGATCTTGAGGAAGTTTGATGCAAACACCTATGAGATTGATTTGCTAGATGATGCAAGCATATCATCCATATTCAACATCTCAGACCTGTATCCTTCAAGAAGGATGACACAGAGGAATCAATATATCAAGAGAAGATTTAGTGGGAGAAACAAATGCCTATAGCAGAAAAACCACAGATGGAAATGATCGTTGATCAGAGGATTTGTAAGAAAACCAAGAGGAAGACCTATTTTGAATATCTGGTCAAGTGGAAGGGACACCCAATAGAAGATGCCAGTTGGGAGAGTGAAGCTGATATCCAGAAGCATGGAAAGTCGGTACAAGAGGTCATGGACAGGAATCCATGAATCTTTGTCCTGGGGAGTATGATGCAGGAGCATCGTCAGCAAGTACACGTGACATGACCAATCAGCGCCTCAAAACCAATTCAGAATCTCAAACATTGACCGATACTGCAATCTTTTGAAGATGATAGAAAATAAAAGAGGAAATATCATGCGCGTGGAGACAAAATGAGCACATGTGACCTGGGAGTTTAACCCTAGTCTCGATGTGACCGTAATTAGATAACAATTAGTTTATTTGTTTGTTTCCTTTTGTATAAAGAGAGGTTTTGTACGCCCAAAAGGGGGTTTACGATAGTTATGAGCAAGTAGGAGTTGTGAACAGTAGTTGTTCCTTTGAATTTTATTGTAACCATTTTCTTGATTCTGAATGAACATAACAGAGGAAAATTGATCCAAATGTGTGAGACTGTTGTTGTCCATGATACTCTGTTAATGTTGGTTGTTTCAAGAATGAATGAATCTTGCTACAATTGTATGTAGCTTTGAAATGTTTTCATAGAATTTAATTCTCTTTTCTTTGTGAGTGGTGCAAGGTGTGCACACATTCCTCAAGGAGTGCATTGAAAGGTTCTGTTTCGACTCTTAAAGCTCAGAAGAAATAGCGTAAGATTTTCTTTGCAGGAAGTGAAAAGTGACTTCCACAGGGTACGCACAGTTGTCACAAGAACTCAAAACTTGTGTAAATATCTATTGCAGATAGTGCACGGACCTGGAATTTGACAAAGAGATGAACCGACTCCATAAAGAAGTCGAAGAACGAGAGCAGACGAATGCCAGGAAGGCGAGAAAGGATTTTTTTCAAGAATCTTTGGATCTGAGTTTGACGAATTTCCTAGAAAAGCAAGAAGTTCTTGGGAGATAAAATATTTGAGAAGATCAAGATCAGGAGGAGTAACACTTTCCAAGAAGTGTGAATGAGATCCAAGAAGTGGACTTGCAGGAAGGACAAAGGTCGAAACCTTTGAATCTTTTCAAAAAATCTTCTAAGTATGAAGAAAGCTTGAGATTAGAGGGAAAGATTTGGACCATCCGATCAACGTCCAAGCAACGAGGAGCAAGCACAAAGGAAGAAATATCTCAGTAATTCGGTTTGAGCATAAATGGATCATGGCCACCGGAACAAGGTAAAGTGCACTAACTTTAAAGCTTTGAAAGCACACAGGAGGAACAAAGTCACGAAATGCCAAAAATATTTGAACCATCCATTGTCAAGGAGGACGCATGGCCTGAGCTCAGTATTTCGCTGACTTTTCACTTAAAGAATTCAAAGGTCGATCTACAAGAACACGTGAAGTGAGAAATCGTGAAACAATCACAACCGTTGATCGAAGGAGGGAGTTGAACTGTAGATCTCACCTTGTCGGGATTTCACAACTCAAGAAATTAGAGGCAGGAGTTGCAAGAACTCGTGATACGTATCTGAGCCGTCGGATTGAGGAGAGATCCAGACCATTAATTGTCCAGAGGGAGATGAGACGCAAAGTCATGAAATGAAAAATCACGATGCACTTGAAAGATTGGCCCACGGTCATAGCGAAGGCTCACATCATTGAAGGAGAACCAAGGGACTAGCATGCATTAGGCTCCTATCGGGATTTCGGGAGTCAGGAGAGTCTGAGTGACTCACCTATAGAAGTCGTGAACTGTGAAATCGCGACACGCCTTTTAAATAGGCGATTGGTCACAACCTTGGTCACATTAAAGGGAGGTCTTAACCAAGAGAGATAGCGCCTAAGTACGCTAAGGTTTCCAAAGGTGTTAAGGAGAAGGCCGCAGGTTCCATATAACCTGCACTCTAAGGGAAAAAGGGCTTGATAAGTGAATTTGAGGTTCTTGAGGGGCCAAAGAGTTAGTCAGAATCAGGTTCTTAATCAATCCTAGACCGAGAGGTTGCGCAACCCTTAGGATAGGAGGTGGGGTATGCATCACTTACCCCAGTCTTACCCTTGCGCACAGAACATCATAGCACCCTCCCTTTTTGTTTTGCCTCAACCATCGTTCTATCCTTACATTTTTTACCATTGCTTTAGATTTGATTTTCCTTTGTGTTTTTTTTTATTTGTATTGCATCACGATTTGTCCAGGAAGGTCTTAGTTTCTTGTATGTGTATTATTGGCAATGCATCTTCCCATAAAAAGTTTTAAATGTTCATTTTTAATGTGTATTATCACAATTCACCTAGAAAAGTTTTTAATTTTTTTGTAATGCATCTGCAGAAAAGTTTTAAAAGTTTATTTTTTAATGTGTATTTTCATGATTCACCCAGAACCCTTGCAAGCCTCTGAACCCATCCAACCCTTCCTCTTTACCAACTCCACTTGGGTGCATTGATTCACATAGTTCATGACTTCTATATCTCTCCTATTATAAGCTTGGCACGGCGACAACAACTTTTTATTTCTGCTTCATAAACTCCTTAAACCCAGAAGGACTAGCCCGAATCCATCTGAATCTTCCTCGGATGCCATAACAACCATATCGGGTAGTGAAGGGCCATTACACTTCAAATATTAGGGCCTTTAGAGGCAAGGATTCACTCTCCCATTCGATTCCATCCCTCTCCAAATATCTTGGCCAAACACATCTCATTGAACTTTTCCACCTATTCCCTTGCAACTCCTCAACCTAGGAAATTTCATTCTCACCTGATCAATCCCAGTTCATTCGGATTTTATTCTCTCACAGCCTTTCAATAAATCCTAATTTAATGTTTGGTTAAGAAACTACCAAGAGACAAATGGAAGATAACCAGACATGTCCTCCAATTACATCTTTTAGATTGTGCTTTCCTATAAATAACTGAAGGGATATTATTGAAGTCAATAATCGAATATAGCACTTGGTTAAGTAAGAGTCGGGTTCATCTGTTTTTCATCTTCATGGAACAAGAGGTATCCTCTATTTATTAAACCTACTATAGTGCTTATATACACTCCTATTATTTAGAACCAAGAGTTTTTAGGCCAAGGAAATAAGTACTTCGTGACACAGAGTGGAGGTGTACTCGTGATGGGAAAGGAATATTGCTCGTCAAGTATGGATAGTCAGTGACCTACCCAAGAACTAAACCTATTTCTTTACAGACCTAACTCCTTTCACTTTATTTAGGGCTTGTGGGTAAAGAAAGTAAGTGACATACTTACGTCATTAAATTTGTTAATGTGTGATGAATTAATAACTAGTTTCTATTGCGCCAATGATTTATGATGTGACTGATTGGATTAGAATTTGTTACTAGTGTGCCCTTAAATATTTTTAAGTATGACTAATTCTTATTGGTTTCTCTTGTGCCTTGTGAATTAACCGAATTCTCTTGCGCCCTGACTCATTGATGCTTAAATGTTGGAATAATTGTCTAGAATGCTCGCTCGTAGTTCAATGATGTGATGTATGACTAGTCAAGGATTTAAACTCCATGCACGCACTGATTTATAATGTTTGTATGGTTTTAGATCTTAGACATTGCGTGAGGTGGAATTTTACTATGACGGATGATGGCATTGTGCATTTGGGATTTGCACCTAGTTTATAACTACACTTGCTTTGTGCTATAGATTTTGTATTGTCTAAGATGTTTAAGAGAATGAATTCTCACACGCCATGTTAATGGTGGTTTATGATTGATTAATTGAATATCATTGATATGCTAATCTGTTGTGCTAATTATGTTTGCATGTCGCCCCTTCATTGGCACGTTGATGGCATTGTTAATTATTTCAATGATGAATAGGGAGATGTGTTATTGGGTGTCTTCATTCATTTATGACTCATAAGTTTATATGCCATCGTTTAATTGTATGAATGCACTATTATGGGTAGTTATTTATTGTGTTAATGCATCGATGTGTATTTCTCTATTAATGGAAGTAAAGTATCGACTTCTTGTCTTGAAAGTTGATGTTGCATTAATATTGTCTCATTAATAATTGAATGCCATGTCAATGTTGTCGTTATTTAATTTGACATATATCCCTAACGCATTCGAAAAAACAATTTACCGGTTGTTTTTTTCTTTTTGTCTTAATGGTGGGGTCATTACATATGGTATTAGAGTGGGTTCAACCATTCAACTGTGGATCGCCACACCTTCCACTAAATTAATCCCTTGATTAATAATTAGTGCTAATTAAAATATTAACTATCCATGTGGTAATCATGGCTAGAGGACGCTGCAGAAATTCACGATGTGGTACCAAGGGAGGAGGTGCGACGTCTCTAGTAGCACCTGCGTCGGAGGAGTCCAAACCCTAAGGAGAAGAACAAGTCTTAAGCATGAGAATATTGTCGCGAGAGATGCATTGGGTATGAAAAGTTGCTTCTAGGGAAATGACAGACGCCTTGAAAAACCGTCTGTACTGAGATAAGACCAGGACACCTGTACCCCTGAGGGTCCATAACACATCCCAGCGAGTGTTAGTATCATTCACGGAGAACTTTAAAATATTAGGTTCCCGCATTCACAAGTGTCGCAAACGGCTTAGCCATTGAGGCATGGCTGGAGAATAAGTCGATGTGCTTCACGCTTCGTGGTTACGACCTCTAGCATGAAGGTATGCATGGTGGTCTTCAGCTAAAGGGGGGTGCTCTTCTAGGGTGGAAGATGCTCCTACATCAGCTAATCATGGTTGTTAGATTCGTGTTATGGGAATGGTTCCAGGAGAAGTAATTGTCAGAGGAATCCATTGAACTCCAGCTCGATGAGTTCCATGCCTTATGACAAGGTGGTCGTACAGCTCCAGAGTGATATCAGATTTATGAAGATACTCCAGTATGCCTTGCATTTGAACATGGAGAATCTAGAGGTCAACAAGTTTTTGTACATCCTTAACTCTAGTTTCGTGTGAATGCGAGGGTATAAATGTCTCGAACGTTGCATGATGCAATCCATTAGGCCTCTTAGTAGAAGAATAATTTACCACATGAGTCAGGGCAGGAATCCTGCAATACCGTTTGGATTGACGACATCTGGTGCTCATCAGCATCATAAGAAAACCAGACAAGACATCTTGGTATCAATATACGTCTCTAGAACCCTTGTTTACGATACCAAGACGATGAGATCCTCAATAAAGAATTCCCTACAAGGGACCACCGCTTTAACAACAATAGTGGTTGGGCCTGTTCAGTGGAATAGACCAGGGTTTTAGGTTGGTGAGCCAGCAAGTACTACTTCAGGGACCTGGAATACTAGACCGAAGAACGAATGTTGGACATGTGGAGAGCCATATTACCAACACAATTGTCTAGTTAAGAGGGCTAGAGCGGCAGAGTCAACAGGACACACTATCATTGTGAAGATGGGAAAGGCCCATAGGATTCATGACCATGGTAAATAACCACCAGGCCGAGCACTAGTCCATTGTGCTCGAGGTGTCAGGTACCATCTCCAAACGAACTTTAGTATTTTTTATACCCCGATGCTACAAAGATCTCTAATTATAGTACCACACTGAAGAGATTTAGGTAAAGGCATTCAACAGGACGAGTTTAGATTCGTCGATATGGCTTTGGGTACCAACCAGATATATGGTGGAAGGGGTATGAATTGTTTCTTTAATTTGGGGATAATGTAACGAAGTCTGACCTACATCACGATATTAAGATCTTATGATGACATGATCAATATGTATTGGTGGGAATCGCATGATGCGATACTCAACGGTAAGATGAGGCGGTTGAGTTGGACCAACGATGAAGGACAGAGAAGTGTGATTGTAGGAAGAAAACAGGGAGTATCCTCGAGGTTCATTTTCTCCTCACAAGAGAGAACGTGCAAGGATGCAAGTTATATTCATACTTAGCACTGAACGTCAAGGGCATGGTGGAAGGATTAGAAGACCTTCGAGTAGTATGAGATTTTGTGGACTTGATACCCAGAAGAATTACCAGGTGTGTTACCCAAAGCCAAGATGGAATTTAACATCGACCTAAAACCTGCAATTGAAATGGTGGCAAAAAAGCCTTATCAGATGTAGACCCCTAAGTTACAAGAGTTTAAAGTACAATTGAAGGAGTTGTTGGACCTAAGACTTATACATCCAAGTGTGTCCCCTTGGAGTGCTCCTATTAATTTCATACGAAAGAAGGATGGGTGGTGGAGACTCTTATTGACTACTGTTGAGTATTCCTTGATGATAATTTGATATTCTCGAATGATGGAAGATCAAGATGAACTTTTACGCTTGGTACTATAGTGTTGCGAGAGAACAGATTTCGGGAAGCGGTCGCAATGTTATCGAGAATTCATTGCTTAGGGCATGTTATCTTCGACGAAGGTATCGTTGTGGATCCAGCGAAGGTAGAGACTATTATGGAGTGGCCTACACCGATGAATGTACCAAAAGTGCATAGCTTCAAGGTTTTAGTATGATATTATCGACGGTTCATTGAGGGTTCTTCGAAGATAGAAAATACGATTACGGAAATGCAGAAGAAGAACAAGAAGTTGTGTGGACTCAGAAATGCTCAGAAGCATTTTGAAGGATCAAGGAGTCGTTGATGACAACGCCAATACTAAAATTCCCTGGTGTGGACGAGGACTTCTAGGTATGCACTGATGCATCCAAGGAAGGCGTAGGTGAAGTTTTGATGCAAGACAGTCGAGTGATCACTTACATGATGAGGAAGTTAAGAAAGCATGAGGAAAACTACGCGACACATGATTAGGAGTTCTTAGCCATCGTGTATGCCTCGAGAGTGTGGAGACACTACATGATTGGATGGAAATTCAAACTAAAAATGGAACAAAGTGGTTTACAACACATTTTTACACAAAATGACTTGAACGCACGACAAAGGCATTGGTCAGAACTGCTTACTGATTACGATTTGAGATTTACTAGTTAAAAGGAATAATTAATAGAGTGGAAAATGCGTTGAGTCAGAGACCACACATATTTTCAGTGATACCTCTTCAAACGAATCTACGTGAAAATATTCCAACTACAACGTGGCACTAACTAGTATAAGAGGGTAAGGAATTTTTCGGGAAAGACACCATGTTGGTACCAAAATTTGAGGGATATACTATGGAAAAAAACGGATCTTTGAGATATAATAACTGGATTTACTTACATCCCAACGACGAATTGAAAATCTTTGATCTTATGCGAAGCCCATAGAGAAGTGTACATGGCTCATCCAAGAGTCATGAAGATGAGGGAAGACCTTAAGCTCTTATTCTTCTGGAAGGGATACAGGAGGACATTGTCAACTGGATGGTGAGATGTCGAGAAGGTCAGAAGGTGAAGGTTGAACATATACATCTGACAGGGTTTCTTTGACCACTCACTATTCCAGAATCGAAATGAGAGGTCATTTCGATGGAATTCGTTGGGAAAATTTCCTCTGACAGCAAGGAGGCACGACTCGATTTTTGTGATAGTTGACACTCTAACGAAGAGTTCACATTTTGAACCTGTGTGTATGACTCTTTAGGCGCAAGGTATAGATAGAGTTTATATCAGTGAGATATTGATACTTCCAGATGTACCAAAAGAATCTTATCCGATCACGGATCAATGTTTACAGGACGATTTTGTACTAGTTTCCAAGATACTTTAGGAACCCCACTTAACTTTAGTACCATGTATCACCTGGAGTCAGACGAGAAGATAAAAGGAATGAACTAAACTTTGGAAGGTTGTGTTGCATATGTGTATGTTGGACCAATAGAAACATTGGGAATAGTTCTTGCCACTGGTAGAATTGGCTTACAACAACAATTGTCAAAGCACCTATAAGATGGCATCATTTGAGTTTCTTTATGGGTGACCTTGTCACATGTCTTTGATTTGGGATTGACTGGAGGATGGGGCCCTAGTAGGACCAGAAGTGATACAAGTATTGGACAAAAAAATACAAACGATACAAAAAGGGTTGGAAGAAGCACAAGATTGACATAAGGGTTTTATCGATGCGCATCGCGTGACCATACTTTAGGGGCCTAATGACTAACCGTGTCGCATTCCTTCAGACTTTTCTTGATATTATCTTGTATCTCTGTGCGACTTTAGGTCAGTGATCCTAGGCATATGATTAACTTGATTTCTTGGTGGTTGTTGGGCAAGAGTGTGCTCATGGCAGAGCCAATCCACATTCTAGACTATCATATTTGACACCTACGACGTCGAACTGTCAATCAGGTCAAGGTCTAATAGGACAATTATATTCCACACTCAGCTACCTGGGAAGATGCATATGATATGCATCCGCAGTTTCCATTTTCGTTTGATGGTTAGACCCTTAGATATTGTCATATACTTATTTTTCACTTGTATACTGTGAAACTTTGGGACAAAGTTTAAAACAAGAGGGGGTGTATGTAACATCCTACTTTTGTGCACATTTGATTGAACTTATTCTTTGAGGACACTTGTGTGAAAGCGATCCGGTTCCTTATATGATTGACTATTTCGCTTATGGATATGATGATGTTGTGGATATGATTATATGTTATTTGATTACATTGTATCAACATGTGTTATTGACTGGTTTCTCCTGAGTGTGCAGGACTCTAGACTGATTGAGGATTTTGATGGCATGGATATACCTCCTTGGACTCCGGATCAAGTCAAGGAGTGGACTGTTTATGGTTTGAGGATTTTTTTTATTGCATATGTGACATATGACTTGTATATTCTGATGTTGATTTTGGATCGCTAACATGTTTCGTTGATGGTTGCATGTTGATAATAGCTTGCTAACCAGACTCACATTTGAAGTAAAGGGGTCATGCATGACAACCAAAGATATTGAGGTAGTGGTGTGGTATCAACACTGCCACAGCCTACTAGCACTCCTGTTGTGGCTCTAACTGTAGGTTAACGATTACCTAGTTCGATAGATCGACGATGTCATGAGCACAGACTGTGACAGTCCCTCATGATGATTCTAAGGGGCTCAACAGAGTATTGACTCCAAGGGCGGACGTCTACCAAAATCATTCAAAAGGTGAGTGTCACTGTTGGAGCATGTAGTGCGTCTTGAAGGGCACGTCGCATAGATGAAACTAGAATGAAGGCGAGTGGCACCCTTGGAGCACGTAGTGCATCTTGAAGAGCATATCGCGGTTTAACATTGGTAACTCAATGAACCTAGGTACCTAAAAAATAATATCTTACCTTGACATGGTCAGCCTTAAAATAATTTTTCATCAGTAAAGTATATTAAATATAACTTTTCGCATAAAAATTTGCTAAGCCTAGTTGAAATTAAAGCCTAGGTCTAAGTAGGATANAAGAGGGTAAGGAATTTTTCGGGAAAGACACCATGTTGGTACCAAAATTTGAGGGATATACTATGGAAAAAAACGGATCTTTGAGATATAATAACTGGATTTACTTACATCCCAATGATGAATTGAGAATCTTTGATCTTATGCGAAGCCCATAGAGAAGTGTACATGGCTCATCCAAGAGTCATGAAGATGAGGGAAGACCTTAAGCTCTTATTCTTCTAGAAGGGATACATGAGGACATCGTCAACTGGATGGTGAGATGTCTAGAAGGTCAGAAGGTGAAGGTTGAACATATACATCTGACAGGGTTTCTTTGACCACTCACTATTCCAGAATCGAAATGAGAGGTCATTTCGATGGAATTCGTTGGGAAAATTTCCACTGACAGCAAGGAGGCACGACTCGATTTTTGTGATAGTTGACACTCTAACGAAGAGTTCACATTTTGAACCTGTGTGTACGACTCTTTAGGCGCAAGGTATAGATAGAGTTTATATCAGTGAGATATTGATACTTCCAGATGTACCAAAAGAATCTTATCCGATCACGGATCAATGTTTACAGGACGATTTTGGACTAGTTTCCAAGATACTTTAGGAACCCCACTTAACTTTAGTACCATGTATCACCTGGAGTCAGACGAGAATATAGAAGGAATGAACTAAACTTTGGAAGGTTGTGTTGCATATGCGTATGTTGGACCAATAGAAACATTGGGAATAGTTCTTGCCACTGGTAGAATTGGCTTACAACAACAATAGTCAAAGCACCTATAAGATGGCATCATTTGAGTTTCTTTATGGGTGACCTTGTCACATGCCTTTGATTTGGGATTGACTGGAGGATGGGGCCCTAGTAGGACCAGAAGTGATACAAGTATTGGACAAAAAAATACAAACGATACGAAAAGGGTCGGAAGAAGCACAAGATTGACATAAGGGTTTTATCGATGCGCATCGCGTGACCATACTTTAGGGGCCTAATGACTAACCATGTCGCATTCCTTGAGACTTTTCTTTATATTATCTTGTATCTGTGTGCGACTTTAGGTCAGTGATCCTAGGCATATGATTAACTTGATTTCTTGGTGGTTGTTGGGCAAGAGTGTGCTCATGGCAGAGCCAATCCACATTCTAGGCTATCATATTTGACACCTACGACGTTGAACGGTCGATCAGGTCAAGGTCCAATAGGACAATTATATTTCACACTCAACTACCTGGGAAGATGCATATGATATGCATCCGCAGTTTCCATTTTCGTTTGATGGTTAGACCCTTAGATATTGTCAGATACTTATTTTTCACTTGTATACTGTGAAACTTTGGGACAAAGTTTAAAACAAGAGGGGGTGTATGTAACATCCTACTTTTGTGCACATTTGATTGAACTTATTCTTTGAGGACACTTGTGTGAAAGCGATCCGGTTCCTTATATGATTGACTATTTCGCTTATGGATATGATGATGTTGTGGATATGATTATATGTTATTTGATTACATTGTATCAACATGTGTTATTGACTGGTTTCTCCTGAGTGTGCAGGACTCTAGACTGATTGAGGATTTTGATGGCATGGATATACCTCCTTGGACTCCGGATCAAGTCAAGGAGTGGACTGTTTATGGTTTGAGGATTTTTTTTATTGCATATGTGACATATGACTTGTATATTCTGATGTTGATTTTGGATCGCTAACATGTTTCGTTGATGGTTGCATGTTGATAATAGCTTGCTAACCAGACTCACATTTGAAGTAAAGGGGTCATGCATGACAACCAAAGATATTGAGGTAGTGGTGTGGTATCAACACTGCCACAGCCTACTAGCACTCCTGTTGTGGCTCTAACTGTAGGTTAACGATTACCTAGTTCGATAGATCGACGATGTCATGAGCACAGACTGTGACAGTCCCTCATGATGATTCTAAGGGGCTCAACAGAGTATTGACTCCAAGGGCGGACGTCTACCAAAATCATTCAAAAGGTGAGTGTCACTGTTGGAGCATGTAGTGCGTCTTGAAGGGCACGTCGCATAGATGAAACTAGAATGAAGGCGAGTGGCACCCTTGGAGCACGTAGTGCATCTTGAAGAGCATATCGCGGTTTAACATTGGTAACTCAATGAACCTAGGTACCTAAAAAATAATATCTTACCTTGACATGGTCAGCCTTAAAATAATTTTTCATCAGTAAAGTATATTAAATATAACTTTTCGCATAAAAATTTGCTAAGCCTAGTTGAAATTAAAGCCTAGGTCTAAGTAGGATACGAGGACAAAAAATTAATTAAGCAATTAATAAAAGGGGAAAATTTTTAATTAGAATTAAAAGGGGGAAAATTCAAATTTAGAATTAAATGGAGGATTAAATTATTTAAAGGATTAATTGTTGTTTATGTGCAAAACTTGCTAAATTCGAACTTAAACAAAAGGGGAAACTAATTACAAAAGGAATGTGGAACATAGAAGGAAACTACTATAGAGAACTTTCCTAAAATGAACTTAACTAAGATTTAAGAAAGGTGTTAGTCATTAAGGACATGTGAGGGAATAAATGGACATCGAGGAACCTTTTTGGGAATGTTTTTATGTGGGTGAGGGAAATTGAAAATTTAATCAAAATAATTAAATGAATTTTTGATGCAACTAAGGGATCTGGATAATATTCCTAATAAAAAATAAAAAATAAAAAAAATTAATGTACATTTTGCCAACTAGTCACTAAGATAACTCTATAAAAGAAATGAAAGAGATAACTTTATAAAAGAAATGAATTTTTGATGCAACTAAGGGATCGGGATAATATTCCTAATAAAAAATAAAAAATAAAAAAAATTAATGTACATTTTGCCAACTAGTCACTAAGATAACTCTATAAAAGAAATGAAAGAGATAACTTTATAAAAGAAATGAAAGAGAAGGGGAATGGATCACGACTTGTATGCATAAGGTTAGGTTGTCAAAAATTTTCTTGCATGATTTTTCTTGTGGGAGTTGAGATTCCCAGCTCGAATAGAGAGTGGTAGCTCAACCTTGTGAGGTGATATGGAAGCTAGTTTTCTCTGCTTTGTGAGTGTTGCCCCTTTGTGGCTCTAGCGGCTCAGGGGAAGAAGAGTACCCCTAGTGTTGACTAGGAGGTATAGTTGAGGTATAAGTGGTTAGCGAGTAGGAGTTGGTCGGAGCGAAAGCACAGGACAACCCTTCAGATTCGTTATCGGTCACAATATTTCCGGTAAAACTGTTTATTATATTGTTATTAAATTTATACTTGCATAATTGTGGTAGTTGGATGGCGTCTTCATGTCATTAGTTTTCTGGCATATGTATTGTTATGATAATTGCAAAAATGAATTTGGTGGATCTCAGCATATTTGTAATCTGAAATAAAAAGGAAAACTCGTTGAATATACCCTCAGTGGACGTCCCGTTGCGTTCGTGATAAAATTTTAATTTATTTTTCTTTCATTCGTTGGTAAGAGTGTTGGCTGCCTTCAAGGACTCTTGAGATTTTATGTTTGTCTAGGCGTTGGTTGTATTAGATCATTGTAGCTAGTTGGTATTTCTTCATTTCGTTCACACTCCGACTGAGATTTAAGCCAGAGTACTCGGCATGCTCTTTGTTTTTCTCACTTACCTCAGACTTACCCTTGCACGTCAGAACATATACGCACCCTCCCTTCTTGTTTTTCCTCGGCCATCGATCTATCCTCGGATTGTTGACCATTTCTTCAGATTCGATTTTCCTCCGTGTTTTTTTTATTTGTATTGCGGCACGATTCACCCAGGAAGGTTTTACTTGCTTGTATGTGTGTTGTCGGTAATGCATCTTCCCATAAAAAGTTTTAAATGTTAATTTTGAATGTGTATTATGACGATTCGCCCAGAAAAGTTTTTAATTTTTCTGTAATGGATCTGCCCAGAAAATTTTTAAAAGTTTAATTTTTAATGTGTATTTTCATGATTCGGCCAGAACCCCTGCAATCCTCTGAGCCCGTCCAACCCTTCCTCTTTACCGACTCCACTTGGGCACGCTGATTCACACAGTTGATGACTTCTATATCTCTCCCAATCTAATCTTGGCATGGTGACAACAACCTTTTATTTCCGCTTCATAAACTTCTTAAACCTAGAAGGACTCGCCCGAATACATCTGAATCTTCCTCGGGCGCCATAAAAACCGTATCGGGCAGTGAAGGGCCATTACACTTCGCATATCAGGGCCCTCAGAGGCACGGACGAGCTCTCCCGTTCGATTCCCGCCCTCTAAAAATATCTTGGCCAAACACAACTGATTTCATTCGTCCCACCTCTGTCCTTGCAACTCCTCAACCCACGCAGTTTCATTCTCACCTCATCAATCCCAATTCATTCGGATTTTCTTCTCTGGCCGCCTTTCCACGATCAGGATGGAATGGACAGACGCAGATGTCGGGACAGAGCTTCCCTCGGTTACTGTTGAAAAAAAAATAAGGACGAAAGCGATGGGGTAAGGCTTCCCTCCGCCACTGCTAAGCCCATGGTCAAACATAGAAAAAAATGTAGCGACGGTCCTCCCTGCATCCTTCTAAACATGTATTTCCATTGAGGGGTGGAATACCGACCTGTATCATCTCGTTTTCCACACTATTTCCGCCTGGAGTGTTCCTCGTTTTTATCGCAACGTTTTCTGGTAATTTTGTCCACGCGTTTCTGCACCGAAATTCGGAGCCCGAACTCGATTTAGTACGTCTTAGTGTTGAGTGTTGACCCCTTGTGACATGTGCCTGTGCGCACTGCCTTTTTGCAATTAGAACTTACTCATTGATTATTTGTTTACTAAATTATTATTAATTATAATATCAGATCAATTAACCATTTAGAGAAATTTCAATGACTACAGATAAATATTTAGCGTAGATAAATCAGGAAATCTGTATCATGCCTGATTTAATCTAAATTGGTTCCGTGTGGTGGCTGAGCCTCATCTTCGCGATTAAAACATGGAATATTAACAAACTCATATCCACCCGAGGAAGAGAGCAAATTTTTGTATAAAATAGCTCTGCACCTTTGTAAATATGCAGTGAAGGTTATTCATATTTTGGATTTTATTCCATCAAAGTTTATGATGGAATCCGTCATAAGTTTCTTTCTCATTGTTTTTTCTTACGGACTGGTTTACTTATCAGAAAACTTTCAACCTAAATTATGATCAGTATAAATAATGTATATCAAATACTATTTTAAGGTTTGGTTAAGATATACCAAGAAACAAATGGAACCTAAACATACATGTCCTCCAATTACATCTTCTTGATTGCGCTTTCCTATTAAAAACTGAAAGGATATTGTTGAAGTGAATAACCCAATATAGCACTTGGTTAAGTAAGAGTCGGGTTCGTCTTTTTTTCATCTCCACGGTACAACAGGTATCCCCTCTTTATTACGCCTACTATAGTTCTTATATACACTCCTATTTTTTAGACCCAAGGGTAATTAGGAAAAGGAAAGGAGTACTTTGTGACAGCGAGTGGAGGTGTACTTCGTGATAGGAAAGGATTACTACTCATCAGGTACGGCTACTTAGTGACCTGCCCAAGAACTAACTCTGTTTCTTTACGCGGCTACTTAGTGACCTGCCCAAGAACTAACTCTATTTCTTTACGGTCCTAACTCCTTTCACTTTATTTAGGGCTTCTGGGTAAAGAAAGTAAGTGACATACTTCCGCCATTAAATTTGTTAATGTGCAATGAATTAATAACTAGTATTTTCATCCCTACTATTAATTAAAGGTTTAGTTTGATGTCTTTCAAATAGGAGATAATTGGTTGTACCATTTTGTAACGTCCCCAGTCATCAATAGGTCGAGCGACATTACCAACACAACCTTAACTTAGTCTTTAAAGCTTTGATACCAATTTGTAACGTCCTCAGCCACCAACAAGCCAGACAATGTTACCAACACAACCTTAACTTAGCCTTTAATGATTTATGATGTGTCTGACTGGATTATAATTTGTTACTAGTGCACCCTTAAATATCTTTAAGTATGATTGATTCTTATTGGTTTCTCTTTTTTCTTGTGAATTAATCAAAGTCTCTTGCGCCCTGACTCATTGATGTTTAAATGTTGGACTAATTGTCTAGAATGCTCGCACATAATTCAATGATGTGATGTATGACTAGTCAACGATTTAAACTCCACGCACGCATTGATTTATAATATTTATACGATTTTAGGTCTTATTCTTTGCATGAGGTCGAATTTTATTATGACTGATAATGACATTGTGCATTTGGGATTTGCGCCTCGTTTATAACTACACTTGCTTTGTGCTATGGATTTCCTGTGGTCTAAGATGTTTAAGAGAATGAATTCTCATGCGTCGTGTTAATGGTGGTTTATGATTGATGAATTAAACATCGTTGACATACTAATATGTTGTGCTAATTATGTTTACATTTCACTATGCTTTGTTGACGCATTGATGGTGTTGTTAATTATTTCAATGATGAATAAGGAGATGTGTTATTGGGTGTCTTCATTCATTTATGATTCATAAGTTTATGCATCATATTTAATTGTATGAATGCACTGTTATGGGCCACTATTTATTTTTTTAACGCATTGATGTGTATTTCACTATTCATGGTAGTAAGGTGCCCGTTCCTGTCACGAAAGTTGATCTTGCATTAATATTGTCTCATTAATAATTGGATGTCAAGTCAATGTTGTCATTATTTAATTTAACGTATATCCCTAACGCATTCAAAAAAAAAATGTACCGGTTGTTTGTTGCTTGTTGTCTTAACGACGGAGACATTACAATGCGTTTTCTCCTAAGAGGTCACAAGTTCAAATCCAGAGGGGGTTAGGGTATGTATACCTCTATAGACTTTACTAATGAAATCATTGAGCAGAGAGGGTCCCTTGCCCCACAAAAAAGGGGGTCTTATACACCAATTTGGTGTCTGTCTTGGCATATACAAAGTCAAACAACTATTGATTATCGTTCAATGACATGCAAAATAATGAGAAAGTGGGAATCTACTTCCCATGTAGCATAAACAATATCAATAATCACTAGAATATCATGCTCGGTAATATGTAATCAAGATGCCAAAATATGGGTTGCTAGGAATATGAGGTCACAAATATGTTTAGTTTGAGTTACATTCAAAAGTAAATGCAACCTCCAACCAAACACTCACCATTATGGAAAAGCTAGAAAATAGAAATCAAATAAGAATTTCATTGTCATTGAACATAGAATACCCCAATGCAAAGACGCTATTTGTGAATCTCACATTTTGAGTATTGTGATCCACTTCTCCCAATATCATTAACAAAACTTATATGATTATTCATTGGCCACCCAATGTAAGATGGAGCAGACACAATCTACTAGTCATACATATGCTCAAAAACAACATTTTAAGAAGTAGTTGGTGCAAAGATACTCCACCGAGACCTTTTTTTCTTATTAGTTCATTGTGCTCATTGTATTATGCCAATACCTCAAAATTTTCTTAATGTTCAAGAGACAAAATTTCAATATTTTCCAAAGAAATGGAACCACAATAGTGTATTCATTGTCCCAACTTATAGAAAGAAAAAATAGTGACCGAAAATCAATACAATGAAAGGAGGAGGCCTATTGTCCAAAGAAAATAAATCATGTCAATCAGAATGGCCTTATCAACCACATATTTCTTCCCATTAGGTGCATCAATAGGATTTTACCCAACAAAAAAGGGGATTTCACATTACAAACTTCACAATTTTACATGTGCTAGCACACATTTACACAATATGGTGTAAGATCTCTTTGTAATGGAAATCATTAATGTGCGTGCACATCCTCGAAACCACAACTTTGGTGATTTTATAATTTAAATAATCAACAAAGAATGGTGTATTATCCCACATGAACTTTGGTATGATAATGAAGAAATCACTAAATCACAACAATAAGTGATTGAGGTTCAAACCTAGGGATATAGGTGATTATAATGGTAGATCAATTAATTAAGTTTTACCAAAAAATTAGAAAACGAAATTGAAGCAACTCACTATGGTTAATTAATAAAAATCCCTTTAGTGAGATATATTTAGAATACATAATGCTAGAAATGGAAATGGAAGAAGGAAGATAAACCACTGGGATCTTGTTGTTGTAGATGATGAAGCTCTTTTGATGCAGTGATTTTTCGAGGATTTTTCGAGGGTTATAACTTTTGACTCGGTTATCCATTTGGGATGAAATTTTATGGGGATTTGTGTCTTGAATAGTTCATTGTTGTGTCGATCCGAACGACATGAATGGAAATTGTTTCAATACTTTTCCGGGGCCAAATTCTTTCATATAACACCTCAAATTGGGTTTTTAGTGGTTTTACAGAAAATTTTATTTTTCAATTATCAGTTATCTCTTAGATTATGAACTTAGTAAGAAAAGTGATTTGAAAAATAGTGTCACTCTAGTTAACTCTTATTTGGTGTTCATTTTTATATTCATGCAAGAACGTTCTAAATTTATTTGTTTTTCTAAAAAATAGTTGTTTTTTCAAAAATATCAGATAATAGTTATAAGGGGTTGAACTTCAGTTGTAATAGTTAGGATGGAGAAGGAATAAAATGGATTTATTTTTCCATTTTCATGTGTTTGCTTGGTTTATTTGATATTGTGAATGAATCCCAGGATTTCACTACATCATCTTCGCACTGAAGTGTAGAGTTGTGATCATAGTCCTCTAATATTGATTATTGTTACCCAGTTCTCCCAATATCATTAATAAAACTTATATGACTATTAATTGGCCAACCAATCTAATATGGAGCATACATAATCTACTAGTCATACATGTGCTCAAAAACAACAATCTAAGAAGTAGCAGGTGCAAAGATACTCCACAAAGAAATTTGTTCTTATTAGTTCATCATTCTCATTGTATTATGCCAATACCTCAAAATTTTCTTAGTGCTCAAGAGAAGAAAGTTCAATATTTTCCTAAGCAATGGAACCACAATAGTGTATTCATTGTCCCAACTTATAGAAAGAAAAAATATGGACCAAAAATCAATAGAATCAAAGGAGGAAGCCTATTGTCCAAATAAAATAAATCATGTCAATCAAAATTTCCTTATCGACAACATATTTCTTCCCATCAGGGACATCAATAGGATTTTACCAAACAAAAAATGGGATTTCACATTACAAAATTCTCAATTTTACATGTACTATCACACATTTACACAATATTGTGTAAGATCTCTTTGTAATGGAAATCATTGGTTAANATACTTATTTTTCACTTGTATACTGTGAAACTTTGGGACAAAGTTTAAAACAAGAGGGGGTGTATGTAACATCCTACTTTTGTGCACATTTGATTGAACTTATTCTTTGAGGACACTTGTGTGAAAGCGATCCGGTTCCTTATATGATTGACTATTTCGCTTATGGATATGATGATGTTGTGGATATGATTATATGTTATTTGATTACATTGTATCAACATGTGTTATTGACTGGTTTCTCCTGAGTGTGCAGGACTCTAGACTGATTGAGGATTTTGATGGCATGGATATACCTCCTTGGACTCCGGATCAAGTCAAGGAGTGGACTGTTTATGGTTTGAGGATTTTTTTTATTGCATATGTGACATATGACTTGTATATTCTGATGTTGATTTTGGATCGCTAACATGTTTCGTTGATGGTTGCATGTTGATAATAGCTTGCTAACCAGACTCACATTTGAAGTAAAGGGGTCATGCATGACAACCAAAGATATTGAGGTAGTGGTGTGGTATCAACACTGCCACAGCCTACTAGCACTCCTGTTGTGGCTCTAACTGTAGGTTAACGATTACCTAGTTCGATAGATCGACGATGTCATGAGCACAGACTGTGACAGTCCCTCATGATGATTCTAAGGGGCTCAACAGAGTATTGACTCCAAGGGCGGACGTCTACCAAAATCATTCAAAAGGTGAGTGTCACTGTTGGAGCATGTAGTGCGTCTTGAAGGGCACGTCGCATAGATGAAACTAGAATGAAGGCGAGTGGCACCCTTGGAGCACGTAGTGCATCTTGAAGAGCATATCGCGGTTTAACATTGGTAACTCAATGAACCTAGGTACCTAAAAAATAATATCTTACCTTGACATGGTCAGCCTTAAAATAATTTTTCATCAGTAAAGTATATTAAATATAACTTTTCGCATAAAAATTTGCTAAGCCTAGTTGAAATTAAAGCCTAGGTCTAAGTAGGATATGAGGACAAAAAATTAATTAAGCAATTAATAAAAGGGAAAAAGATTAAATTAGAATTAAAAGTGGGAAAATTCAAATTTAGAATTAAATGGAGGATTAAATTATTTAAAGGATTAATTGTTGTTTATGTGCAAAACTTGCTAAATTCGAACTTAGACAAAAGGGAAAACTAATTGCAAAAGGAATGTGGAACATAGAAGGAAACTACTATAGAGAACTTTCCTAAAATGAACTTAACTAAGCTTTAAGAAAGGTGTTAGTCATTAAGGACATGTGAGGGAATAAATGGACATCGATGAACATTTTTGGGAATGCTTTTAGGTGGGTGAGGGAAATTGGAAATTTAATCAAATTAATTAAATGAATTTTTGATGCAACTAAGGGATCGGGTGACAACTGTAAGGGGGATAATATTCCTAATAAAAAAATAAAATTTAATGTACATTTTGCCGACTAGTCACTAAGATAACTCTATAAAAGAAATGAAAGAGAAGGGGAATGGATCACGACTTGTATGCATAAGGTTACGTTGTTATAATTTTTCTTGCATGATTTTTTTTGTGGGAGTTGAAATTCTTAGCTCGAATAGAGAGTGGTAGCTCGACCTTGTGAGGTGATATGGGAGCTAGTTTTATCTCCTTTGTGAGTACTGCCCCTTTGTGGTTGTAACGGCTCAGGGGAAGAAGAGTACCCCTAGTGTTGACTAGGAGGTATCGTTGAGGTATCAATGGTTAGCGAGTAGGAGTTGGTCAGAGCGAAATGGCTCAAGGGAAGAAGAGTACCCCTAGTGTTGACTAGGAGGTATCGTTGAGGTATCAATGGTTAGCGAGTAGGAGTTGGTCAGAGCGAAAGCACGGGACAACCACTTCGGATTCGTTATCGTCGGTCACAATATTTCAGGTAAAACTGTCTATTATATTGTTATTAAATTTATACTTGCATAATTGTGGTAGTCGGATGGCGTCTTCATGTCATTAGTTTTCTGTCATATGTATTGTTATGATAATTGCAAAAATGAATTTGGTGGATTTCAGCATATTTGTAATCTGAAATGAAAAGGAAAACTCGTTGAATATACCCTCAGTGGACGTCCCGTTGCGTTCGTGATAAAATTTTAATTTATTTTTCTTTCATTCGTTGGTAAGAGTGTTGGCTGCCTTCAAGGACTCTTGAGATTTTATGTTTGTCTAGGCGTTGGTTGTATTAGATCATTGTAGCTAGTTGGTATTTCTTCATTTCGTTCACACTCCGACTGAGATTTAAGCCAGAGTACTCGGCATGCTCTTTGTTTTTCTCACTTACCTCAGACTTACCCTTGCACGTCAGAACATATACGCACCCTCCCTTCTTGTTTTTCCTCGGCCATCGATCTATCCTCGGATTGTTGACCATTTCTTCAGATTCGATTTTCCTCCGTGTTTTTTTTATTTGTATTGCGGCACGATTCACCCAGGAAGGTTTTACTTGCTTGTATGTGTGTTGTCGGTAATGCATCTTCCCATAAAAAGTTTTAAATGTTAATTTTGAATGTGTATTATGACGATTCGCCCAGAAAAGTTTTTAATTTTTCTGTAATGGATCTGCCCAGAAAATTTTTAAAAGTTTAATTTTTAATGTGTATTTTCATGATTCGGCCAGAACCCCTGCAATCCTCTGAGCCCGTCCAACCCTTCCTCTTTACCGACTCCACTTGGGCACGCTGATTCACACAGTTGATGACTTCTATATCTCTCCCAATCTAATCTTGGCATGGTGACAACAACCTTTTATTTCCGCTTCATAAACTTCTTAAACCTAGAAGGACTCGCCCGAATACATCTGAATCTTCCTCGGGCGCCATAAAAACCGTATCGGGCAGTGAAGGGCCATTACACTTCGCATATCAGGGCCCTCAGAGGCACGGACGAGCTCTCCCGTTCGATTCCCGCCCTCTAAAAATATCTTGGCCAAACACAACTGATTTCATTCGTCCCACCTCTGTCCTTGCAACTCCTCAACCCACGCAGTTTCATTCTCACCTCATCAATCCCAATTCATTCGGATTTTCTTCTCTGGCCGCCTTTCCACGATCAGGATGGAATGGACAGACGCAGATGTCGGGACAGAGCTTCCCTCGGTTACTGTTGAAAAAAAAATAAGGACGAAAGCGATGGGGTAAGGCTTCCCTCCGCCACTGCTAAGCCCATGGTCAAACATAGAAAAAAATGTAGCGACGGTCCTCCCTGCATCCTTCTAAACATGTATTTCCATTGAGGGGTGGAATACCGACCTGTATCATCTCGTTTTCCACACTATTTCCGCCTGGAGTGTTCCTCGTTTTTATCGCAACGTTTTCTGGTAATTTTGTCCACGCGTTTCTGCACCGAAATTCGGAGCCCGAACTCGATTTAGTACGTCTTAGTGTTGAGTGTTGACCCCTTGTGACATGTGCCTGTGCGCACTGCCTTTTTGCAATTAGAACTTACTCATTGATTATTTGTTTACTAAATTATTATTAATTATAATATCAGATCAATTAACCATTTAGAGAAATTTCAATGACTACAGATAAATATTTAGCGTAGATAAATCAGGAAATCTGTATCATGCCTGATTTAATCTAAATTGGTTCCGTGTGGTGGCTGAGCCTCATCTTCGCGATTAAAACATGGAATATTAACAAACTCATATCCACCCGAGGAAGAGAGCAAATTTTTGTATAAAATAGCTCTGCACCTTTGTAAATATGCAGTGAAGGTTATTCATATTTTGGATTTTATTCCATCAAAGTTTATGATGGAATCCGTCATAAGTTTCTTTCTCATTGTTTTTTCTTACGGACTGGTTTACTTATCAGAAAACTTTCAACCTAAATTATGATCAGTATAAATAATGTATATCAAATACTATTTTAAGGTTTGGTTAAGATATACCAAGAAACAAATGGAACCTAAACATACATGTCCTCCAATTACATCTTCTTGATTGCGCTTTCCTATTAAAAACTGAAAGGATATTGTTGAAGTGAATAACCCAATATAGCACTTGGTTAAGTAAGAGTCGGGTTCGTCTTTTTTTCATCTCCACGGTACAACAGGTATCCCCTCTTTATTACGCCTACTATAGTTCTTATATACACTCCTATTTTTTAGACCCAAGGGTAATTAGGAAAAGGAAAGGAGTACTTTGTGACAGCGAGTGGAGGTGTACTTCGTGATAGGAAAGGATTACTACTCATCAGGTACGGCTACTTAGTGACCTGCCCAAGAACTAACTCTGTTTCTTTACGCGGCTACTTAGTGACCTGCCCAAGAACTAACTCTATTTCTTTACGGTCCTAACTCCTTTCACTTTATTTAGGGCTTCTGGGTAAAGAAAGTAAGTGACATACTTCCGCCATTAAATTTGTTAATGTGCAATGAATTAATAACTAGTATTTTCATCCCTACTATTAATTAAAGGTTTAGTTTGATGTCTTTCAAATAGGAGATAATTGGTTGTACCATTTTGTAACGTCCCCAGTCATCAATAGGTCGAGCGACATTACCAACACAACCTTAACTTAGTCTTTAAAGCTTTGATACCAATTTGTAACGTCCTCAGCCACCAACAAGCCAGACAATGTTACCAACACAACCTTAACTTAGCCTTTAATGATTTATGATGTGTCTGACTGGATTATAATTTGTTACTAGTGCACCCTTAAATATCTTTAAGTATGATTGATTCTTATTGGTTTCTCTTTTTTCTTGTGAATTAATCAAAGTCTCTTGCGCCCTGACTCATTGATGTTTAAATGTTGGACTAATTGTCTAGAATGCTCGCACATAATTCAATGATGTGATGTATGACTAGTCAACGATTTAAACTCCACGCACGCATTGATTTATAATATTTATACGATTTTAGGTCTTATTCTTTGCATGAGGTCGAATTTTATTATGACTGATAATGACATTGTGCATTTGGGATTTGCGCCTCGTTTATAACTACACTTGCTTTGTGCTATGGATTTCCTGTGGTCTAAGATGTTTAAGAGAATGAATTCTCATGCGTCGTGTTAATGGTGGTTTATGATTGATGAATTAAACATCGTTGACATACTAATATGTTGTGCTAATTATGTTTACATTTCACTATGCTTTGTTGACGCATTGATGGTGTTGTTAATTATTTCAATGATGAATAAGGAGATGTGTTATTGGGTGTCTTCATTCATTTATGATTCATAAGTTTATGCATCATATTTAATTGTATGAATGCACTGTTATGGGCCACTATTTATTTTTTTAACGCATTGATGTGTATTTCACTATTCATGGTAGTAAGGTGCCCGTTCCTGTCACGAAAGTTGATCTTGCATTAATATTGTCTCATTAATAATTGGATGTCAAGTCAATGTTGTCATTATTTAATTTAACGTATATCCCTAACGCATTCAAAAAAAAAATGTACCGGTTGTTTGTTGCTTGTTGTCTTAACGACGGAGACATTACAATGCGTTTTCTCCTAAGAGGTCACAAGTTCAAATCCAGAGGGGGTTAGGGTATGTATACCTCTATAGACTTTACTAATGAAATCATTGAGCAGAGAGGGTCCCTTGCCCCACAAAAAAGGGGGTCTTATACACCAATTTGGTGTCTGTCTTGGCATATACAAAGTCAAACAACTATTGATTATCGTTCAATGACATGCAAAATAATGAGAAAGTGGGAATCTACTTCCCATGTAGCATAAACAATATCAATAATCACTAGAATATCATGCTCGGTAATATGTAATCAAGATGCCAAAATATGGGTTGCTAGGAATATGAGGTCACAAATATGTTTAGTTTGAGTTACATTCAAAAGTAAATGCAACCTCCAACCAAACACTCACCATTATGGAAAAGCTAGAAAATAGAAATCAAATAAGAATTTCATTGTCATTGAACATAGAATACCCCAATGCAAAGACGCTATTTGTGAATCTCACATTTTGAGTATTGTGATCCACTTCTCCCAATATCATTAACAAAACTTATATGATTATTCATTGGCCACCCAATGTAAGATGGAGCAGACACAATCTACTAGTCATACATATGCTCAAAAACAACATTTTAAGAAGTAGTTGGTGCAAAGATACTCCACCGAGACCTTTTTTTCTTATTAGTTCATTGTGCTCATTGTATTATGCCAATACCTCAAAATTTTCTTAATGTTCAAGAGACAAAATTTCAATATTTTCCAAAGAAATGGAACCACAATAGTGTATTCATTGTCCCAACTTATAGAAAGAAAAAATAGTGACCGAAAATCAATACAATGAAAGGAGGAGGCCTATTGTCCAAAGAAAATAAATCATGTCAATCAGAATGGCCTTATCAACCACATATTTCTTCCCATTAGGTGCATCAATAGGATTTTACCCAACAAAAAAGGGGATTTCACATTACAAACTTCACAATTTTACATGTGCTAGCACACATTTACACAATATGGTGTAAGATCTCTTTGTAATGGAAATCATTAATGTGCGTGCACATCCTCGAAACCACAACTTTGGTGATTTTATAATTTAAATAATCAACAAAGAATGGTGTATTATCCCACATGAACTTTGGTATGATAATGAAGAAATCACTAAATCACAACAATAAGTGATTGAGGTTCAAACCTAGGGATATAGGTGATTATAATGGTAGATCAATTAATTAAGTTTTACCAAAAAATTAGAAAACGAAATTGAAGCAACTCACTATGGTTAATTAATAAAAATCCCTTTAGTGAGATATATTTAGAATACATAATGCTAGAAATGGAAATGGAAGAAGGAAGATAAACCACTGGGATCTTGTTGTTGTAGATGATGAAGCTCTTTTGATGCAGTGATTTTTCGAGGATTTTTCGAGGGTTATAACTTTTGACTCGGTTATCCATTTGGGATGAAATTTTATGGGGATTTGTGTCTTGAATAGTTCATTGTTGTGTCGATCCGAACGACATGAATGGAAATTGTTTCAATACTTTTCCGGGGCCAAATTCTTTCATATAACACCTCAAATTGGGTTTTTAGTGGTTTTACAGAAAATTTTATTTTTCAATTATCAGTTATCTCTTAGATTATGAACTTAGTAAGAAAAGTGATTTGAAAAATAGTGTCACTCTAGTTAACTCTTATTTGGTGTTCATTTTTATATTCATGCAAGAACGTTCTAAATTTATTTGTTTTTCTAAAAAATAGTTGTTTTTTCAAAAATATCAGATAATAGTTATAAGGGGTTGAACTTCAGTTGTAATAGTTAGGATGGAGAAGGAATAAAATGGATTTATTTTTCCATTTTCATGTGTTTGCTTGGTTTATTTGATATTGTGAATGAATCCCAGGATTTCACTACATCATCTTCGCACTGAAGTGTAGAGTTGTGATCATAGTCCTCTAATATTGATTATTGTTACCCAGTTCTCCCAATATCATTAATAAAACTTATATGACTATTAATTGGCCAACCAATCTAATATGGAGCATACATAATCTACTAGTCATACATGTGCTCAAAAACAACAATCTAAGAAGTAGCAGGTGCAAAGATACTCCACAAAGAAATTTGTTCTTATTAGTTCATCATTCTCATTGTATTATGCCAATACCTCAAAATTTTCTTAGTGCTCAAGAGAAGAAAGTTCAATATTTTCCTAAGCAATGGAACCACAATAGTGTATTCATTGTCCCAACTTATAGAAAGAAAAAATATGGACCAAAAATCAATAGAATCAAAGGAGGAAGCCTATTGTCCAAATAAAATAAATCATGTCAATCAAAATTTCCTTATCGACAACATATTTCTTCCCATCAGGGACATCAATAGGATTTTACCAAACAAAAAATGGGATTTCACATTACAAAATTCTCAATTTTACATGTACTATCACACATTTACACAATATTGTGTAAGATCTCTTTGTAATGGAAATCATTGGTTAATTCGTTAAGTAGTTAAGAATCCCTGAAAGTGTGGTCATGAAGCCCAAAGTTGATTAAGGAAAAATAGGGTGAAGGACATTGCAAATGAATGCAAAACTCTCATAGATGGATAGTCCTCATCATCTCGTTTCCAATGGCAGGTGGTATGCCACGTTGTTCCTCATAGTTTAGAAGTTATATCCTCT
>JZKD02S1733655.1:104057-118270 GCA_000966675.3 Picea glauca | reverse complement strand
CATTAATTATGCAAGATACAAACTACCCATGAATGACTATTAAATATGGTCAAAAGAAAACATTAATTCATTTTGTGGTGGAAAAATATGTCGAAGATGAGCCTTTAGAATGTACAATAATGAGGCTCATCAGGTATTTTGGTGTGATATTCCAAACATCTTTTATGACTGATCAAAATACTTTCCAAATGATTCACCACCATTGTCAGTTCTCAGCACCTTGATATTCTTATCCTTCTAGTTTTCTACAAGAGATTTAAACTCTTTGAATTTCTCAAAAACATTTGACTTCTTCCTTAGGAAATATATTGTTGTATTCCTAGAAAAATCATCTATAAAGGAGACACAATACATGGATCCACCAAGTGAAGGCACTGTTACAAGGCCAAACACATCATTATGAACAAATTCTAGAATACCCTTTGCCCTTGTCTCTCTAGATGGAAACCTTTGTTGAACACACTGCACACACTAAGAGGGGGGGGTGTGAATTAGTGTGTGGACTTTTCTAACTTTTCTTCTTATTACAAGTTAGCAGTTAAAACATAATTGAATAGATTAAGAACAATTAAATCATAATCACAATGGACAAGAGATACYAGATGTTTGTGTAAGATTTTGTATAATTGATAKGTATATATATGTGAATAYAGTAATATGAATTTTYCCAACACCAACTGATGTAAGGAGCACCAACTCCTCAGAGAGMACCAACTCTCAAGAAAGACCCAACTTTCCACAAGACCCAACTTGCTAATAGAACGCAGTCTATCCAACTAGAGTTCATATAGTAGTTCAACCAACTCTAGTAGCAGTGATACATTGTTGAATCAATTATGTTTCATGATCAGAGGTATACCATCAACACTCATCACTGCACTTCATATTCTATCTGAAATTCATGCTTTCTTAACTTTATATTTCCTATGATATCTGTGCCTTATTCACTTCTTCTTCCCTCTGATATTCACGCCTTCTTCACTTATTTGTCTCCCTGATATTTGCACAGACCTCAGGTCCATATCTCCTTCATTTTCCTCCGCAGGCCACTCTTTCTCTGTGAGCCTATATTTTCCACAAGCTCATTTACTTCCACAAGCACGTTGTCTAGTGAACCAATCATGATTGTATATATACTTGCTTACGCTGAAAACTTGTTTAAGTTATTGGGCTGACTTGTGCAACAAGTTATAACTAACTTGTTCATTTACAACAACTTTTGGGACCACCATAGATCATCATTCCGAGTCTTCAACTTTAAACTTGGCATCCCCTTTTACTTTCATAAATYGATCACAGGCATGGATCGATTTCTTTCATCTTTGTGATAACARAAATTGACACTTCCTTCAAACCATATTCATATGATCATAGGCATAGAACAATAGGCTTATCAATTTAAGAGACACATTATATTTTTCCCTTTAAATATCTTTACCATATGACCAATGACGGTGACCTCACGTGAGGCGAGACGAGTGCTTGAGCACTTATCAATTCAACGGTCACGATTCAATCTCCCGATGAGATGGATGATTGTCGAAACTTCAGGACTTCACCCTTCGGGTCTTCCAACCTTTCAAAACTCTTGAATACTATTTCGCCAAACAAATCAAACGGTTCATATTTATATCACGAAACTAGATCAAGGTCATATATGATCCTTACATCTATCCTTTATTTCTTAATCTGACAGCCAGGACTTAATCAAGAAATGATATGGATGGCCACCATTTACTCTGAAACTTCATCTATTATACTTATGCTATCCTTCCACTATGTTTTGACCAACGGTTGAGAGTACACCCAACATCATATCGACGATCGAGATCTCCTTCGGGTCTCCAGACTTCTGAGATTTCAAATTTCAACCCCTTCTTTCATCCATACGTCAATATTCTGGAGCTGTCAATCCACTAACGCATGTTCCTTTCGGATCACCAATTGAGATCTCATTCGAGTCTCCAGACTTCGGAGATTTCAAATCTCAACCCCTTCTTCCTTCAGAGTGATCACCTGCTGAGTAAGTCATAAGTGGTGGAGACTGCTTGTTGTCTATTAATACTTCCACTTACACTATCCTTCCATTGTAGTAGATTGATGATCGAGAATGGTCCTGAAGTGATCTTCAAATAGGATGTCTCGTGTCCACTTCGGGATTTCGGCATTCGGGACTTTGGGACTTTGGGACTTTGGGCAAGTGCTAGTGGTAAAACTCCCGAAGTAAAACTCCCAGAGTGACGTAACTTGCTTATGTCACTTGATGATGTGTCATGAGCCGAGTAGCTACCACGGGTCACTCAAATTCATTATTTTCACATACCTGAAATGTCGATTCATCTTGACACTTGTCATTCTCTAACTATGCCATGTGTCCTTGCTAACGTAGTCTTGATGACGTGGATCTCCTCATGTGGCACATTTTCTTCTCCTGGATCTAACGGTTGTCCTAACTCCTGAAATGTATCTCAGATCGACGACTGAGAGTGAATTCAGACCTTTTTCCTTCGGGACTTCAGGATGTTTGACATTTATTGGTGGTAAAAATCCTGAAGCAAATCTCTCGCAATGACGTAACTTGCTTACGTCACTTGTTGACATGGCATGGGCCAATTTCCTCTTGACACTTGTCATCATATGATTATACCATGTGTTCTTGATAACATGGTCTTCTAACATGGTTTTCCACATGTCCTTGATGACGTGTTCTGCCACATGTCCTTACTGACGTGGTCTCCCATACGTCCTTGCTGATGTGATATACCATGTGTCTTTGTTGACATGGTCTATTGATGTATATCTTCTGACGTGGTCTACCATGTGTCCTTCCTGACATGGTCTACCATATGTCCATGCTGATGTGGTATTTTGACATAGATCTCCCTGATCTAACGATCATCGTATGTTATCTAGATTTGATGGTCCTCATTCATTTTGAATTTCCGTCTCTCCGGGCTTCGGGTCTTTCAAATCACAAACTGGAAAATCTAAAGTGAGATTTTTCTAGAGATTAACCTCCTCGCATATTTATACCCAAAATAAGTGTTGTTTGTTGATCATGATCCTAGATCGATGTCTCGATCTGTCTGTGATGCAACTCTTCTATCTTATCCTGTCCTTCCACTTAGAATGATCCAACGACTGACGACAATTTACATAAATGAGATCTCAGATATTTTACCTCGCTTATCCTATCCTTCCACTCGAAATGATCCAATGGCTGAAGGGAATTCGGGTTTGATCCAACGACTGACAGGTATTCAGATAATTGAACTCTGAACCCTTTTACCTCACTTAACCTATCCTTACGTCACTTTAAAATGATCCAACGATTGATGGGAATTCAGGTTTGTTTTGACAGCTAACAGGTATTCAGATAATCAAATTATCAACCCTTTCAGATTATCCTATCCTTCCACTAAAATGTGATCCAATGGTCATGAAGACACTCGAAGAATATCAAAGGTTGATGATGATTGCAGAACCACAACTTGCGAGTGATTTAACTCGACACCCAAACTCCAAAATTTGAAGTTGGGCGTTGTTGTTGAGTCAACCACAGTCATTGATCTTTGAAGCTATAAGATCTGATGGTCCTGACTAATTGCAGAATTGGAACTAGCGCGATATTTAATTCTCCTTTCGATCTCTGAAATATATCCCTGTTGTTGATCTCTCAATTGCACATTCAATGGTCACAACTCAATCTGACTTAATCTGATCATTTGTTGGATCAACCACAGTCGTCGATATTTGATTCTATGAGATCTGATGATCTAGACCCATTGCGGGATTGGAACTAGCGTGTCATTTAATTCTCCTTCTGATCTCTACAATCTATCCTTGTCATTGATCTAGCTTGCAGATCTGACATTCATGATCCTCCAATGGTATGCAAGCCCACGGTCACTCATATGACCGACCTTTGTAATATGAGATGGTCAACACGATCAATTTCTTGATTGGATAGCTGCTAAGGCTTCTCACTTTGATCAGACGGCTACTGAGGCTTCTCACCCTGAGCTTACGCTTTTCCTTTTGAGCTTTGATCTCTGCATTTTCTAACCCTCCCAAGATTTTATCATAGGAACATTTTTGATCCTATCATGATCAACAATAATCATGAATTGCTTCAATTCACTTCTCCTCCAGAGCTAACGCTTTCGATCTCTGCATATTGTTTGATATTTTCTGCAAACTAATATACTGTTGACATCAATGAAAATATCATCTATAGTAATGATAATTCATCGTAATAAAAAATCATCACATCTACTATTGAAATCAATGACAATATGTCCAACAATTTCCCCCTTTGTCATCAAGGGAAACCCACTAACTTCATATACAAAACTCCCCCTGTGATGATGCTTTCTTCATATGAAGTTTTCTCTCCCCCTTTGACATCAATGGAAAAGGGTTTTTCTTCCTATGGTAAATCTCTATATGTTACTGACCAGAATCTGAACTTGGGTAACTCTTCCTACAATCATCCTTTTTTTGTCATAACTGAATGAATCCCCCTGTCAATATGCTCTCTCTCTATTTATGACTACTCTCCCCCTTTGTTTTTGAAAAGGTAGATCTTCCTAACAAGGTTTCTTCCCCCTGTTAATTTACTAACTTCTTATCTCAGTTGATTGGGATTTTTGTGATTCAAATGAGTAGTCTTCTTGATACCAATTTTTTGTAGTGATCAAGTCTTTTCAAAACTTAATCTAAATACTTTCTTATTTACTAACCAAAATACTTTCCCTGAGTTTTTACTGACCGTTCTCCCCCTTTGTTTCTAAAAGGGTAGATTTTTCTGATAGGGTCTCTCCTCTTGTTATCTCTACAGGATGTCATGTACCTCATTTTGTACATCAAAATGTTTTTTTTTTTGGATTTCGTTGTCCTACTGGAGCACTACGCAATTGTAGCTCATATTTTTCAAACAACCCCTGGATCTGCCCATTGATTCTCATTGATCTCTAACCAGAAGTATCCATCTTTATCCAAGATGCTTCTTTAATGTACATTGCTCTAAAGTTGTCTGAGAAAGTTTATACTATGCTTGTCACATGACTGCAATTCTGTTTGTAGCAATTAAATTCACTCTTGTTCACTTGTTCAGTCTTTTCTATCCACATATGTGGGTGTCCTAGTTTCTTAAACTTTCTTCTTTGATCTTCTGTTATTGCAACTTCATTTTTCTTCCATGTTTCATTTACTCTTTTTGTCGTATTGTATGAATCATTTCTCATTGACTATTTTCTTGAGTTCCAACAGTTATTGGATTTGTGGCCATATCAACCACAACTATAACATCTCATAGTGTAACAATGTGCAACAATATGTCCAACATGATTGCAGTTCCAACATCTTACACTACTGTTGAACCTACCAACTTGTTTTCTTCCATGATGCCTACAATCCAAGGCTTTATGACCATATTCATTACTAGAAAAAAAATAACCATTAAAATAATTCGCATACCTTCTTTGATTCATCCATGAAGGTGTCTCTCTTCTAAACTTGCTTTGAGGTGTATGAGTAGCTTCTAGATGTCTTCCTTGATCTGATCTTCTAAATTTTGTAGTGTTTCTTTCATTTCTTGAACATGAAGAACCTGAGTCATACTTGCTTTCACTTTTTACAAATGAAGGAGATGTGCCAGACCTGTCTTCATCCCTTACAAATGAAGGACCTGTGTTAGACATGTCTTCTCCCTTTACAAATGAAGGACTTGTGTCAAGTTTCTTAGGAGTAATGATTTCTTCCTTGTTGTATCCAAGACTAAATTTTTCATTTGGTGTCTCTGACTATCCAAGATCTCATCTAGGGTCATGGAGCTGTTCAATAACTTGATTTGGGTGTTTGAATTCTCAACCTTCTTTCTAAGATTCACAACTTCTGCTTCCAGCTTATGACATGATTCTTCGTTTTTGTTCAGCTGGTTCCTCACTACTTCCTCCCTTTTTTTGGCTTCTTCAAGTTGGATTTTAAGATTGACATATCTTTCCCTTAATTCTTTTAGTTCTGAAAGGTTTTTTCTTGGTTCATCATCTTCCTTCTTTTCTTGTTTTTCTTGACCGATTTCATTTTTCAGTCTCTCGATCTCCTCTTCCTTTTCTTTTGTTAGATTAGTAACTTTTGTTTTCAATCTTTTGATCTCTTATTCTTTGTTCTCTAACTAAATCTTTTGCTCATATATGATTTCTTCATTGTCTTTGAGATTTTATTTTATTTCCAGGATATGCTTTTGATTGCTAAGCTCATCATCTTCCTTCTTCTTTTCTTTTACTTGACTAATTTCTTTCTTCAGCTGCTAGATCTCCTCTTCTTTTTCTTCTAACTGATTATCCTTCTCATATATTATCTTTTCATTTTCCTTGAGCATTTCCTTTATTTCCAAGATATGCTTTTGACTCTTATCAGGAAATTCTTTAGTGTAGTCATGAAGATAGCTATAGTCTGAATCATTATGGTCATAGCGGTATTCACAGAGACTCCAATCANAAATTGACACTTCCTTCAAACCATATTCATATGATCATAGGCATAGAACAATAGGCTTATCAATTTAAGAGACACATTATATTTTTCCCTTTAAATATCTTTACCATATGACCAATGACGGTGACCTCACGTGAGGCGAGACGAGTGCTTGAGCACTTATCAATTCAACGGTCACGATTCAATCTCCCGATGAGATGGATGATTGTCGAAACTTCAGGACTTCACCCTTCGGGTCTTCCAACCTTTCAAAACTCTTGAATACTATTTCGCCAAACAAATCAAACGGTTCATATTTATATCACGAAACTAGATCAAGGTCATATATGATCCTTACATCTATCCTTTATTTCTTAATCTGACAGCCAGGACTTAATCAAGAAATGATATGGATGGCCACCATTTACTCTGAAACTTCATCTATTATACTTATGCTATCCTTCCACTATGTTTTGACCAACGGTTGAGAGTACACCCAACATCATATCGACGATCGAGATCTCCTTCGGGTCTCCAGACTTCTGAGATTTCAAATTTCAACCCCTTCTTTCATCCATACGTCAATATTCTGGAGCTGTCAATCCACTAACGCATGTTCCTTTCGGATCACCAATTGAGATCTCATTCGAGTCTCCAGACTTCGGAGATTTCAAATCTCAACCCCTTCTTCCTTCAGAGTGATCACCTGCTGAGTAAGTCATAAGTGGTGGAGACTGCTTGTTGTCTATTAATACTTCCACTTACACTATCCTTCCATTGTAGTAGATTGATGATCGAGAATGGTCCTGAAGTGATCTTCAAATAGGATGTCTCGTGTCCACTTCGGGATTTCGGCATTCGGGACTTTGGGACTTTGGGACTTTGGGCAAGTGCTAGTGGTAAAACTCCCGAAGTAAAACTCCCAGAGTGACGTAACTTGCTTATGTCACTTGATGATGTGTCATGAGCCGAGTAGCTACCACGGGTCACTCAAATTCATTATTTTCACATACCTGAAATGTCGATTCATCTTGACACTTGTCATTCTCTAACTATGCCATGTGTCCTTGCTAACGTAGTCTTGATGACGTGGATCTCCTCATGTGGCACATTTTCTTCTCCTGGATCTAACGGTTGTCCTAACTCCTGAAATGTATCTCAGATCGACGACTGAGAGTGAATTCAGACCTTTTTCCTTCGGGACTTCAGGATGTTTGACATTTATTGGTGGTAAAAATCCTGAAGCAAATCTCTCGCAATGACGTAACTTGCTTACGTCACTTGTTGACATGGCATGGGCCAATTTCCTCTTGACACTTGTCATCATATGATTATACCATGTGTTCTTGATAACATGGTCTTCTAACATGGTTTTCCACATGTCCTTGATGACGTGTTCTGCCACATGTCCTTACTGACGTGGTCTCCCATACGTCCTTGCTGATGTGATATACCATGTGTCTTTGTTGACATGGTCTATTGATGTATATCTTCTGACGTGGTCTACCATGTGTCCTTCCTGACATGGTCTACCATATGTCCATGCTGATGTGGTATTTTGACATAGATCTCCCTGATCTAACGATCATCGTATGTTATCTAGATTTGATGGTCCTCATTCATTTTGAATTTCCGTCTCTCCGGGCTTCGGGTCTTTCAAATCACAAACTGGAAAATCTAAAGTGAGATTTTTCTAGAGATTAACCTCCTCGCATATTTATACCCAAAATAAGTGTTGTTTGTTGATCATGATCCTAGATCGATGTCTCGATCTGTCTGTGATGCAACTCTTCTATCTTATCCTGTCCTTCCACTTAGAATGATCCAACGACTGACGACAATTTACATAAATGAGATCTCAGATATTTTACCTCGCTTATCCTATCCTTCCACTCGAAATGATCCAATGGCTGAAGGGAATTCGGGTTTGATCCAACGACTGACAGGTATTCAGATAATTGAACTCTGAACCCTTTTACCTCACTTAACCTATCCTTACGTCACTTTAAAATGATCCAACGACTGACAGGTATTCAGATAATTGAACTCTGAACCCTTTTACCTCACTTAACCTATCCTTACGTAAATGATCCAATGGATTGACGGGAATTCGGGTTTGTTCCGACAGCTAACGGGTATTCAGATAATCAAATTATCAACCCTTTCAGATTATCCTATCCTTCCACTAAAATGTGATCCAATGGTCATGAATACACTCGAAGAATATCAAAGGTTGATGATGATTGCAGAACCACAACTTGCGAGTGATTTAACTCGACACCCAAACTCCAAAATTTGAAGTTGGGCGTTTTTGTTGAGTCAACCACAGTCGTTGATCTTTGAAGCTATAAGATCTGATGGTCCTGACTAATTGCAGAATTGGAACTAGCGCGATATTTAATTCTCCTTTCGATCTCTGAAATATATCCATGTTGTTGATCTCTCAATTTCACATTCAATGGTCACAACTCAATCTGACTTAATCTGATCATTTGTTGGATCAACCACAGTCGTCGATATTTGATTCTATGAGATCTGATGATCTAGACCCATTGCGGGATTGGAACTAGCGTGTCATTTAATTCTCCTTCTGATCTCTACAATCTATCCTTGTCATTGATCTAGCTTGCAGATCTGACATTCATGATCCTCCAATGGTATGCAAGCCCACGGTCACTCATATGACCGACCTTTGTAATATGAGATGGTCAACACGATCAATTTCTTGATTGGATAGCTGCTAAGGCTTCTCACTTTGATCAGACGGCTACTGAGGCTTCTCACCCTGAGCTTACGCTTTTCCTTTTGAGCTTTGATCTCTGCATTTTCTAACCCTCCCAAGATTTTATCATAGGAACATTTTTGATCCTATCATGATCAACAATAATCATGAATTGCTTCAATTCACTTCTCCTCCAGAGCTAACGCTTTCGATCTCTGCATATTGTTTGATATTTTCTGCAAACTAATATACTGTTGACATCAATGAAAATATCATCTATAGTAATGATAATTCATCGTAATAAAAAATCATCACATCTACTATTGAAATCAATGACAATATGTCCAACAATTTCCCCCTTTGTCATCAAGGGAAACCCACTAACTTCATATACAAAACTCCCCCTGTGATGATGCTTTCTTCATATGAAGTTTTCTCTCCCCCTTTGACATCAATGGAAAAGGGTTTTTCTTCCTATGGTAAATCTCTATATGTTACTGACCAGAATCTGAACTTGGGTAACTCTTCCTACAATCATCCTTTTTTTGTCATAACTGAATGAATCCCCCTGTCAATATGCTCTCTCTCTATTTATGACTACTCTCCCCCTTTGTTTTTGAAAAGGTAGATCTTCCTAACAAGGTTTCTTCCCCCTGTTAATTTACTAACTTCTTATCTCAGTTGATTGGGATTTTTGTGATTCAAATGAGTAGTCTTCTTGATACCAATTTTTTGTAGTGATCAAGTCTTTTCAAAACTTAATCTAAATACTTTCTTATTTACTAACCAAAATACTTTCCCTGAGTTTTTACTGACCGTTCTCCCCCTTTGTTTCTAAAAGGGTAGATTTTTCTGATAGGGTCTCTCCTCTTGTTATCTCTACAGGATGTCATGTACCTCATTTTGTACATCAAAATGTTTTTTTTTTTGGATTTCGTTGTCCTACTGGAGCACTACGCAATTGTAGCTCATATTTTTCAAACAACCCCTGGATCTGCCCATTGATTCTCATTGATCTCTAACCAGAAGTATCCATCTTTATCCAAGATGCTTCTTTAATGTACATTGCTCTAAAGTTGTCTGAGAAAGTTTATACTATGCTTGTCACATGACTGCAATTCTGTTTGTAGCAATTAAATTCACTCTTGTTCACTTGTTCAGTCTTTTCTATCCACATATGTGGGTGTCCTAGTTTCTTAAACTTTCTTCTTTGATCTTCTGTTATTGCAACTTCATTTTTCTTCCATGTTTCATTTACTCTTTTTGTCGTATTGTATGAATCATTTCTCATTGACTATTTTCTTGAGTTCCAACAGTTATTGGATTTGTGGCCATATCAACCACAACTATAACATCTCATAGTGTAACAATGTGCAACAATATGTCCAACATGATTGCAGTTCCAACATCTTACACTACTGTTGAACCTACCAACTTGTTTTCTTCCATGATGCCTACAATCCAAGGCTTTATGACCATATTCATTACTAGAAAAAAAATAACCATTAAAATAATTCGCATACCTTCTTTGATTCATCCATGAAGGTGTCTCTCTTCTAAACTTGCTTTGAGGTGTATGAGTAGCTTCTAGATGTCTTCCTTGATCTGATCTTCTAAATTTTGTAGTGTTTCTTTCATTTCTTGAACATGAAGAACCTGAGTCATACTTGCTTTCACTTTTTACAAATGAAGGAGATGTGCCAGACCTGTCTTCATCCCTTACAAATGAAGGACCTGTGTTAGACATGTCTTCTCCCTTTACAAATGAAGGACTTGTGTCAAGTTTCTTAGGAGTAATGATTTCTTCCTTGTTGTATCCAAGACTAAATTTTTCATTTGGTGTCTCTGACTATCCAAGATCTCATCTAGGGTCATGGAGCTGTTCAATAACTTGATTTGGGTGTTTGAATTCTCAACCTTCTTTCTAAGATTCACAACTTCTGCTTCCAGCTTATGACATGATTCTTCGTTTTTGTTCAGCTGGTTCCTCACTACTTCCTCCCTTTTTTTGGCTTCTTCAAGTTGGATTTTAAGATTGACATATCTTTCCCTTAATTCTTTTAGTTCTGAAAGGTTTTTTCTTGGTTCATCATCTTCCTTCTTTTCTTGTTTTTCTTGACCGATTTCATTTTTCAGTCTCTCGATCTCCTCTTCCTTTTCTTTTGTTAGATTAGTAACTTTTGTTTTCAATCTTTTGATCTCTTATTCTTTGTTCTCTAACTAAATCTTTTGCTCATATATGATTTCTTCATTGTCTTTGAGATTTTATTTTATTTCCAGGATATGCTTTTGATTGCTAAGCTCATCATCTTCCTTCTTCTTTTCTTTTACTTGACTAATTTCTTTCTTCAGCTGCTAGATCTCCTCTTCTTTTTCTTCTAACTGATTATCCTTCTCATATATTATCTTTTCATTTTCCTTGAGCATTTCCTTTATTTCCAAGATATGCTTTTGACTCTTATCAGGAAATTCTTTAGTGTAGTCATGAAGATAGCTATAGTCTGAATCATTATGGTCATAGCGGTATTCACAGAGACTCCAATCAACCTTTTGTTTGTCCTTTGATAGTTTTTCTTCTACATATTCCATGGGATAAATTCTAATAGGACATTATTTTATCGTATCTGAGTCTTCTTCTTTACTTGCAAGGGAGGTTTCAATATCAACATTATTTCAATCGAAATATTGTGGAGAGTTTTTACCTTTATTGATGGCTGATTCTTCATCTTCATCCTTGATAGGAATGTCTTATGTGTATTCATTTTTTATTTGATACATATTTTCTAACTTTAGCCATAAGTCCTTGGCAGATGTGCATATTCCTATGCTTGCATTGACTGTATATGATAATCCATTGAGAATAATATTCAATGCCACTTCATTGTTCTTCCTTGCTCTTCTTTGGACTATAATCTTGGATAGATTATAGTAGTTCAACCAACTCTAGTAGTAGTGATCCATTATTGAGTCAATTATGTTTCATGATCAGAGGTACACCATCAACACTCATCACTACACTTCATCTTCTGTCTGAAATTTGTGCCTTCTTCGCTTTATCTTTCCTCTTATATCAGTGTCTTCTTCACTTCTTCTTCCCTCTAATATTTGTGCCTTATTCACTTCTTCTTCTCTCTGATATTCACATAGACCTCAGGTTCGTATCTCCTTCATTTTCCTCCGTAGGCCACTCTTTCTCCACAAGCCTATATTTTCCACAAGCCCGTCTACTTCCACAATCACATTGTCTAGTGAACCAATCAGGGTTGTATATATACTTGCTTATGCTCAAAACTTGTTTAATTTATTGGGCCAACTTGTTCAACAAATTATAACTAACTTGTTCAATTACAACAACTTTTTGGACCACCACATATCATCATTCTAGGTCTTCAACTTTAAACCTAGCATCCCCTTTTACTTTCATAAATCGATCACAGGCATGGATCGATTTCCTTCATCTCTATGATAACAGAAATTGACGCTTCCTTCAAACCATGTTCATATGATCATAGGCATAGACCATGGGCTTATGAATTTAAGAGACACATTACATTCTTCCCTTTAAATCACTTTACCATATGACCAACCATAGTGACCTCATGTTAGGCGAGACAAGTGCTTATCAATTCAACGGACACAATTCAATCTCCCGATGAGATGGACGATTGTCAGAACTTCGAGACTTCACCCTTTGGGACTTTTCCCTTTGGGTCTTCAAACATTTCAAATCTCTCGAATACGATTTCGCTGAACAGATCAGTCGGTTCACATTTATATCACGGAACCAGATCAATGGTCATATACGATCCCTACATCTATCCTTTATTACTTATGTAAGGTAGCTAGAGAGGTAGTGGTAGGGCCCAGAGGGCCCATAGTGATAATAGTGGAGGCCATTCAATGTAAGGTGGACTAGATCCACTATATTATTAAATAAGACCCACTATGGTAGTTAGATATAATAAATGGGTAGTTAGATTTAATAAATGTAAGAGGATTTCTTAGAAGGTTATACTTCTAGAAGATTCCTCCTCTAGAATGTTCTTAGGTGATGGTAGCACTATATAAAGGGGTTCAAGAAATTTAATGGGACATGAATAGAAGTATTGTATTTAGAGTTGAAGCTCAATAGGATGATGCCCCCTCGAAGAGGCAAGTGAACATGAAAGAATCTCTTCCATAATAGGATCCATTGTATGGTGTTGCCCTACCTTAAGGGTTTCAATAATAAAGTGTGGTTTCTTCTATATTGCTCTGTGGATCTATTGTGTATTCAATATTTGTGGTGATTATATTTTTAGAGCTATTTTGGTTCTTACCAAGTGGTATCAGAGCACTTTCTTTGGCAGACATTGTGGACAAATATTTTTTTTTTGCAGATTTGTTTTTTTGGGAGAAGAAAAAAGAGGGCCGAGACATTCCATAGATTTTTTATATATTTACATTCAAAATTTTCAGAAAAAGGTTTTATATCCGATTTCCTCTCAGAAAAACACCAAAGTTGAAAAACAAATCGTCTAAAACGGAGTCCGGGAAGTCAAGATATTGAAGTTTTAAAATCTGCAATTTTTCAGGGTTTTTTCCGTGGACGGTGGCGCGATTTATTTTTATTTTTGCAGTAGTTGGAGGCTGGATTTTCACAAAAAAATTACATATATGAGTTTATCTCACAATTTCACCGAATGTCAAAAAAAAATCAGCCGAAACAAAGTCCGAGAAGTGAAGTTATGAGCATTTTAAATTCAACTGTTTTTTAGGGTTTTTCTAGAAAAAACCACGATTTTTTGCCGTAACTTATTGTTCTATTTTTTGGGTTTTTTCATGATGGATGCGGGACCGAAGAGTTCATAGGGTGCTCAAATGACTATTTATTCTCAAACCCTCAAATAAATTCTATAGATTACTGAAGCATTCAAAGCCCAATTGTTTGACAGATTGGATGGCTTTGTAGATGGCCTCAATGATAGTTTCTGTAGTATTCAAGATTCATTGGATAACATGCAAAAGAGATTTC
>JZKD02S1733655.1:57210-67228 GCA_000966675.3 Picea glauca | reverse complement strand
AAGAATGTGGGCATTTGCTCTCTGTAGTATTCTTCAAACGGGAGTATAACTCTACAGGTGTAAAAAAAAAAAAAAGTCTGGAATTTTTTTTCACCATTATTTGAGATCTATTCCATTGGATTCATCTCTTCTCCCTTATCACATTCATCCATATCATTTTTTGGAAAAAAATTTGACCCCGCCCACTCCTTTTCAGTTCCCCCATCCTCATGGCCCATACCCGTAGCCAAGATTTGGAAGCTCGCTTCAACACCTTGCAATCTAGTCTCATCGAAACCTAACAAGAAGTGAAACAACTCAGTGCCAATGTTGCAGCCATCAATACAACCATCCAGTCCTCACTGGTGGAAATCAAACAAGACCTCACCACCCAGCTTGAATCAGTATTTTCAGCACTCTCCACCAAACTGCATATCCCTACAGATAACCCTTCCTCTTCCTCACCTCACATCCTGAAGGTGACCATTCCTCTCATTCCAATAACTTTCAGAACCATCACTTTCAACGTGACATACACCTTCCGCGGGTGGATGTGACCAAATTTGATGGCTCGGACCCCACTGGTTGGGTAACCCAAATGGAACATTATTTCTCTTTATACAACATTACAGATGACTTGGCCAAATTCCGGTATGGTGTTCTCCATCTAGATCAAGAACGGTGGAAATGGAGAAAAACTTCTCGTCAAGGATATATTTATTGGACAAACTTTGTGGTAGATATTTATGAATGCTTTGACACTGACACCAACCATTTGGGCCATTTGACAAAGTTGAAACAATTAGGAATAGTGGAAGACTTTATAGCTTCCTTTGAGTGCCAGACTTTTAGAACAGAGGGCATGTCTGATGCCTTTTTCCGAGAGTGTTTTATCAGCATCCTCAAGGATGAGATTTGGGCCCATGTCCTCATGGCTCGGCCTCAGAGTTGGGTGGAGGCTACTAAAAGAGATAAAGAAACACAACAGGTGGTATCCTCTCAAAACCAAAAACCCTCCTTTATCCCTCGCCCTATAACAGTAAATCCCACTACTCCCTCTGCTCCACTAAAGATCCAAAAATTGACCAGGGCTGAAATGGTTGAACGCCAACTCAAAGGCCTTTGTTATAACTGTGATGACAAATATTTTCTGGGCCACAAGTGTAAAGAAAAAAATATTTTTATGGCCATCTCCGAGGATATTTTGGAAGAGGATGTAAAAACTCCCCTTGTGTCTGAGTCACCTAAATCCACTGACATAACCCCTCCCTCAGACCTTCCCGAAGTAGAACTGGTAATTTCCCTCAATGCTCTCACTGGCTTCTCCACTCCCAAAACCCTCAAGCTAATCAGTTACATCAAGCATCGGAAGGTCATTATTCTGGTTGATAGTGGCAACACCCATAATTTTATTCATCGTCGCATTGCCCAAGAAACTCATTGCTACATCCATGCCATCAATAATTTCCAAAGCATGATTGCCAATGGTGGTTCCATGAAATGTGGAGGGCATTGTGAAAATGTGTGTCTCCAAATTGGTGACTACCACCTAAAATCCCATATGTTTGCTATCGACATGGGAGGTTGTGACATCGTGTTGGGTGTAGACTGGCTAAGGACTTTGGGTACCATTCTCGTGGATTTTAAATACTTAACTATGCAATTTGATTAGGAGGGCCACCAATATAAGTTCCAAGGCATCACCACCGGTTCACCTGCATTAGTTCCCATCACATGGAAAAGCTGCTCAAAAAAGGTCATTCTGGTGTTATCGCCCAACTCCATGCCATACAAGCAACAAAGACACCCTTAGTCCTGCAAGACCTCCAAGCCATCCTTTCTAAACATCCATTGGTCTTTTCCACTCCCCAAGGACTCCCTCCTTCCCATGGTGTTCATGATCATTCCATTCCCCTTGTACCCTAAATCCTTCCTCCCAATATCCATCTGTATCATCACCCCTTTTCCCAAAACAATAAAATTGAGAATATGGTATAGGAACTCCTTAATGCAGGCGTTATCCACCCTATTACGAGCCCCTACTCTTCTCCTGTGGTCATGGTCCTAAAGAAATAACGTTCTTGGCGAATGTGTCCTAACTTTCGTGCCCTCAGCAAACTTACCATCAAAGACAAATTCCCCATTCCTGTCATTGATGACCTCCTGGATGAATTGACTGGGGCCCAATTCTTCACTAAACTAGATCTTTGTTCGGGATACCACTAGATACGTATGAAAGAGGTAGACATTCCAAAGACTACCTTTAGAAATCATGAGGGCCATTATGAGTTTTTGGTCATATCCTTTGGCTTGTGTAATGCCCCCTCCACCTTCCAAAGCCTCATGAATCATGTCTTCCGTCCATTTCTCTGCCATTTTGTCTTAGTTTTCTTTGATGATATCCTCATCTATAGAAAAACCTGGACATATTATCTTGCTCATGTGGATCAAGTTCTCCATCTAATATCTCAGCACCAACTTTTCCTGAAACAGTCTAAATGTTCTTTTGGCACCTCAAAAGTAGAATACTTGGGTCATCTGGTTGGAAAGGATGGTGTCAGGGTGGATCCTAAAAATATTGAAGCTATGCAAGATTGGCCTCACCCAAAGACTCTTAAGAGCTTGCATGGATTTCTGGGCTTAACAGGGTATTATCGTAAGTTTGTTAAGAATTATGGGAAGATTGCAACACCTCTCACTGCTCCCCTCAAAAAGAACTCTTTCACTTGGAATCCAACCACTGCTCAATATTTTCAAACCTTGAAGAAGGACATGTGCACCATTCCAGTCCTCGCCCTTCCCGATTTCACAAATACCTTTGTGTTGGAATGTGATGCCTCAGGGAAAGGAATTGGTGTTGTCCTTATGCAAGAGGTTCAACCTTTGGCCTTTACCAGCAAGCAACTATCTGAAATAAATCTGAGCAAATTCATCTATGAAAAGGAAATGTTGGCTATTTTGCATGTTGTTGATCTATGGCACCCTTATCTATTGGGGAAACGTTTCCAAATTAAGACAGACCATCAAAGCCTCAAGTATTTTCTGGAACAACGCATTTCCTCCCCAGAATAAAAAAAAATGGGTGACTAATCTCTTTGGATATGATTATGAGATCATTTACAAGAAAGGAAAAGACAATGTGGTTGCGGATGCACTTTCCCACAAATATGAAGATGAAGGATCCATTTTTTCTCTTTCATTCATTGTCCCAAATTGGCTCCAAGCCGCTCGCCAGGAATGGCTACAAGATCCCAAAAGTTTGCAGTTGATCGAACAATTGCAGTCCAATGCTCCGGCTTCCCTAGGGTACTCTTGTCTCCATGATGAACTTTGATACAAATGTCATTTGTATTTAAGTAAACAATCAAAGCTTAAATCCACAGTACTTTCTAAGCTTCACGCTACACCCACAACATGGCACTTCGGGTTCACCAAAACCTATGACAGGGTCAAACCTTCCTTTTTCTGGGATGGTATGAAACAAGACATTCATAATTTTGCCGTTGAATGTGATGTATGTCAACACAACAAGTGAGAAACAGTCAAATCTCTAGGCACACTACAACCGCTTCCGATTCCACCTGCTATTTGGAAGGATATCTCTATGTATTTTATTACCGACTTACCCAAATCGGGAAATAAATCAGTCATCATGGTGGTTGTTGATCGCCTTTACAAGTATGCTCATTTATGTGCCCTTCAACACCTGTTTACAACATCCACAGTGGATCAAATTTTCATGGATTAGAGATTCATGGCATGCCGCACTTTATTGTTTCTGATCGCGACCCAACTTTCACAAGCAGTTTTTGGCAAGAACTATTCAAGATACAAGGCACCGAATTGCATTTTAGCACAACTTATCATCCTCAGACTGATGGCCAAACGAAAGTTGTCAACAAGTGTTTGGAAACATATTTGAGGTGTTTTACCTCAGAAAAGAAAAATCAATGGGCTCAATGGTTACCCCTAGTTGAATGGTGGTACAACACTTCATACCATACAGCTACATGCATGACTCCTTTTGAAGCAGTATATGGACAGAATCCACCTTCATTTCTCTCATACTTACCAAGTGCCTCGAAGGTTCAGGCGATTGACCTAACACTTATAGCTCAAGAGGCTATTCTCCGTACACTCAAAGAGAATTTGGTTATGGCACAGAATCACATGAAGCAACAAGAAGATCAAGGTCGCTCTGAACGTCAATTTCCAAAAAGGGATCAAGTGTTTCTTTGACTGCAACCTTACAAGCAAACTTCCCTCAAGGCCGGGCATTGTAAGAAGCTAGCACCCAAATTTTATGGTCCTTATACCATTCTCAAGCATGTGGGACAAGTAGCCTATCAGTTAGATTTGCCCATCCATTCGAAGCTACATCCTGTTTTTCATGTTTCATGCTTAAATAAGGTGATTGGAGCTAAGTTCCAAATTCAAACCAAGCTTCTCGAGTTAGTTGAAGAAGGATCCATTTGGATACAAACAGAAGCAGTTTTGGACCAGTGTGAGCATTGCCTATGTCAGAGAAACATCAAGGAAGTGCTAGTCTAGTGGAAATATACAACTCCAACAGATGCCACTTGGGAACCAGCTACCATTCTGCAACAATTTCCTCATCTCAAGCCTTGAGGACAAGGTTGTTTTTAAGGGGGCAGACATCTTAGGGTCCTAACCCGCACATAGGTAGAACAATATATTCGAATGTAATAAAGGTCAACATTAATAAGGCCTTTCAATAAAATAGAATAAGGTGGATGTAAGAAGACTTAATAGAAGCTTCCACTTCTAGAAGGATCTTCCTCTAGATGCTTCTTTTTAGTATAAATAGGAGTTGAGGATATAAGAACCCTAGCTTGGATATTATTGTAATAGAGATTTTCTCAACTAGAGGTTTACCCCTCGAAGAGGCCCATGAGCATTGCTTTCAGATTCAAAGTGCTATTTCTGTTATTATTCTCTTATCATTTTAGTGCTATTGTGGTGAGTGTTCTGGTTATATTGTTGTTATTCTACCATTTCTAGCATTTTATTTCTGTTCTGCATACATTTTATATCTAGTATATTACATCTAGATTATAGTATCGAGTAGTGAAAAGTTTGTCATCACTCAGGATATGTTGCAGATAGATGAGGAGACAATGTAGAAGAACNTGGATATGATTATGAGATCATTTACAAGAAAGGAAAAGACAATGTGGTTGCGGATGCACTTTCCCACAAATATGAAGATGAAGGATCCATTTTTTCTCTTTCATTCATTGTCCCAAATTGGCTCCAAGCCGCTCGCCAGGAATGGCTACAAGATCCCAAAAGTTTGCAGTTGATCGAACAATTGCAGTCCAATGCTCCGGCTTCCCTAGGGTACTCTTGTCTCCATGATGAACTTTGATACAAATGTCATTTGTATTTAAGTAAACAATCAAAGCTTAAATCCACAGTACTTTCTAAGCTTCACGCTACACCCACAACATGGCACTTCGGGTTCACCAAAACCTATGACAGGGTCAAACCTTCCTTTTTCTGGGATGGTATGAAACAAGACATTCATAATTTTGCCGTTGAATGTGATGTATGTCAACACAACAAGTGAGAAACAGTCAAATCTCTAGGCACACTACAACCGCTTCCGATTCCACCTGCTATTTGGAAGGATATCTCTATGTATTTTATTACCGACTTACCCAAATCGGGAAATAAATCAGTCATCATGGTGGTTGTTGATCGCCTTTACAAGTATGCTCATTTATGTGCCCTTCAACACCTGTTTACAACATCCACAGTGGATCAAATTTTCATGGATTAGAGATTCATGGCATGCCGCACTTTATTGTTTCTGATCGCGACCCAACTTTCACAAGCAGTTTTTGGCAAGAACTATTCAAGATACAAGGCACCGAATTGCATTTTAGCACAACTTATCATCCTCAGACTGATGGCCAAACGAAAGTTGTCAACAAGTGTTTGGAAACATATTTGAGGTGTTTTACCTCAGAAAAGAAAAATCAATGGGCTCAATGGTTACCCCTAGTTGAATGGTGGTACAACACTTCATACCATACAGCTACATGCATGACTCCTTTTGAAGCAGTATATGGACAGAATCCACCTTCATTTCTCTCATACTTACCAAGTGCCTCGAAGGTTCAGGCGATTGACCTAACACTTATAGCTCAAGAGGCTATTCTCCGTACACTCAAAGAGAATTTGGTTATGGCACAGAATCACATGAAGCAACAAGAAGATCAAGGTCGCTCTGAACGTCAATTTCCAAAAAGGGATCAAGTGTTTCTTTGACTGCAACCTTACAAGCAAACTTCCCTCAAGGCCGGGCATTGTAAGAAGCTAGCACCCAAATTTTATGGTCCTTATACCATTCTCAAGCATGTGGGACAAGTAGCCTATCAGTTAGCTTTGCCCATCCATTCGAAGCTACATCCTGTTTTTCATGTTTCATGCTTAAATAAGGTGATTGGAGCTAAGTTCCAAATTCAAACCAAGCTTCTCGAGTTAGTTGAAGAAGGATCCATTTGGATACAAACAGAAGCAGTTTTGGACCAGTGTGAGCATTGCCTATGTCAGAGAAACATCAAGGAAGTGCTAGTCTAGTGGAAATATACAACTCCAACAGATGCCACTTGGGAACCAGCTACCATTCTGCAACAATTTCCTCATCTCAAGCCTTGAGGACAAGGTTGTTTTTAAGGGGGCAGACATCTTAGGGTCCTAACCCGCACATAGGTAGAACAATATATTCGAATGTAATAAAGGTCAACATTAATAAGGCCTTTCAATAAAATAGAATAAGGTGGATGTAAGAAGACTTAATAGAAGCTTCCACTTCTAGAAGGATCTTCCTCTAGATGCTTCTTTTTAGTATAAATAGGAGTTGAGGATATAAGAACCCTAGCTTGGATATTATTGTAATAGAGATTTTCTCAACTAGAGGTTTACCCCTCGAAGAGGCCCATGAGCATTGCTTTCAGATTCAAAGTGCTATTTCTGTTATTATTCTCTTATCATTTTAGTGCTATTGTGGTGAGTGTTCTGGTTATATTGTTGTTATTCTACCATTTCTAGCATTTTATTTCTGTTCTGCATACATTTTATATCTAGTATATTACATCTAGATTATAGTATCGAGTAGTGAAAAGTTTGTCATCACTCAGGATATGTTGCAGATAGATGAGGAGACAATGTAGAAGAACGTGAAATACATTGATCACTTGGACTTGGCAGTGGCCAAGGTCCTAATCAAATAACTATATAAACTTCAAGTAAGCACTGCACTAGAGATCCAATCAATAACACGCGTTGATGTGATGGAGTTACAAGTAGCTAAGGACATAAGGGACACCATGAAGATAAAAATCCATGAGATATATGTTGAAAGTGAGGAAGAAAATCAACACATTGGTTAGATAGAGCAGTGCGTAGAAGAGGTCTTCAAGTCGATTACTGTCAGCGCACAGAAAGAGGAGCATTTACAATTAGAAGAGAATATTGGAAGAATAACAGAAGCAATGGATAACTATAAGATCCATATCACAGACTTGATGGAATTCTTGAAACCAAGAACTTTGCTAGAAGTTATATCAAAGAGAGAGAAGGAGGTAGCAGGGCACATGGAGAACATGGTGCAAAATATTAAGGAAGTTACAGAGTTACATGAAAAAAAGTGTGCAACTATGGACAAGCTTGTGGGAGGATGAAAAGTTGCAGTAGTTGGAACAAAAGGAGGAAGGAGTCAACATAGTCATGCGTGATTTAAAGAAAAACTAGAAGGCAATGAACATACATGATAGGCCGAGGAGCATTCAAGAGTTAAAGAATTTGCAGGAAGAATTGAAGAATGTGAAAACATAAAAGTAGTTGAGGTAGGATCAGTTGTAGCCATCGGAGGAATATGTAGAGAATATGTTGACAGAGATGGATGCATCCAAGGGATAGATGGAAAACATTAAGTTGGAAGATAAATAAATATTGAAGAGCATATCATTGTGCAAATTGTGGAGTTTGTTGTAGAGAGGAGCGCACAGGTAAAGAATCATGTTCAATATATTTCATGTAGATTCTAGGAGTTGGAGAAGTATGTTAGAGATGTAAACATTTCCTGTGTGGTTCAGGACAAGCCACAGGTAAGTGTTGGGGGGCCTTTTGGAGCAGGATATTTTGGGAAATTCACAACGATAATGGAAGACAATTGGAAATTGGATCAGTAATGGAGCATGCACCAGTAAATAAGGAAATGAAGCACAGGAGAATCAAGGAAAGAAGTGCACTGAGAATCAAGGAAAAGAAATGAGAGAAAGAGAAGATTCAAAGCAAGGAACAGTTGAATCAAGGATTAGCCATGCGCGGGAGGTTGATATGTGGAAAAAAATAATCCACTTAGGTTTAGGGTTTTGGTAATCATTGTAATGGGTTTAACCCACTTTTGATAGCATAAATATATGATGTATGAGGTAGTTGGAGATATCATTTTTGGTGAGGAGTCGTGAAGTACCTTTGAGAAGTTTTCTAAGTTTTGAGCTAGTATTTGTTTAGTGTTTGGGTCGAGAGCTATTGAGCTCATCTTGAGTCTATTTTTTAGTTGTATTTGAGGGTCAATTCACAAGATGTTGAGCTTGGTGCAACATTGGTCAGCCTCACCAAATGTGTTAAACTTATGATATAATGTATGCAGCGCAATATTTTGAGGAAGATGAATAAAGAAGCATAGAATGCCAAATCTTTCTGGACATAGCCCAGAGGGGGTGAACCATAGTAAAACCTTTGTCACTATGTGGAATGTGTTATTTATCCTTTGAAATGTATTTTTATGATGAATGAATGGAAAAATAAATGAATCTATCAAGGTTAATTTATATCATGCACTAGAATAGTTATGTTATTTTATGCATAATGAATGTTAAAAGTTAACTGAATGGTAGATATGGATGATGGTATGGTAGATATGAAGAATATTGAAGTATAAGTAGGTATAACATCTGCATGAGAATCATCCCTTCCATGATTATATACATCTCGGTCATGCAATCACCCATAATACATCTTGGGTGAGACTGCGTTGTGCACTTGGTGCGCAGTGTTGCCTTCTGGTCTCTAGAAGGCTTGATCATTTCTAGGGTTTTGTTGGAGAAATAAGGTAGAACCCAGGTCATCCCATACAACCAACATTCACTCGAGCTTGTATTACTCATAGGAGTAAGAGAATATTTGATGGAAACATTGAATCTCCTATCCAATGGAGATATCTACCAGTTGGACTATGATGATATCAAAAGAATATTCAAGAACCATTCAAGGTCTTCTAGAAAGAAAGGTAGAAGTGGGAGAGGTTTGATCTCTCCATCTTCTAACCCAACAGCTCACATAAATCATGAATTAGGAGGATTAATATAAGATATGAAGAATGATATTTTACACTCTTTAGCCATGCAAATGGATACAATGCATATCAAGAAGAAACGGGAGGAAGTAGAGAAGGCATTGTTTGTCTATTGTCTCAAATGCACTAAAACAAATCCTAGAAATGAGTGTCCTTTAGACCTTATAGATGTTTATGGAATTTGTGTGGAAAATCATCGAACTAAAAAATGTCCTTCTTTTCTAGGTTTGAAAGCTACATTTCAAGGAGCATAAGAGAATGTGGAGTCACTATACATCATCAATCAAAATAGGCCTGGAGCACAAAGACCATTCCAAAGAGGTTTGAACGTAAATCCTGCTCAAAATTTTAATGCATATAACTCTCATATGCCTCCTAAACCATGGTCTAACCCATCACCTTGGACTAATTCAAACCCTTGGCAATACCAGACACCTCCAATTCCTCCTCCATACTAATATTTTCCTAGCATGCCACAAAATTAGTGGAATCAAACATCACAAGGATGGGGGACAAAAAATTTCTAACAACCTAAATTTAATCAATATGATGAAATGTTTAAAGAACCAAAGGGATTACCTCCAAAAAGGGGTATCCAACATGAAATTCAATTGCAGCAAGATTGTCCTCTTCCAAACATTGGTATGTACA
>JZKD02S1733655.1:14496-57200 GCA_000966675.3 Picea glauca | reverse complement strand
GAGTTTTACTGAATCACAGGACGTCCCCTATGGCTCCACGACGTCCCAATCTGCAGACAAATATAGAATGATGATAACCCTCCAGAAAATCCCTCAAACTGATGGTCCTACCCCTACAAACAAAACCCAACTGTCGGAATGGCCCTAGGCCCTCAGGATAAGCTGGATCGAACCTCCCTTGATAAACTGGCCCTGAGACTAGAATGGTGTGGACGAGTCTTTCATCCCCGAGACCAAGCTGTGGAACAAGGTGAGTGGATATTTCACCACTGAGTTTCTCACAAGGGTTTGTACAACAAACCCCCAAACTGAATGCTCAAGAGCAATAGCAAATGCTAATCCAAAACCAGAATGAGTAATAGGTGCACCCCATCCTCTTACTTATACTTTTCCTTCTAATTCTCTGGTGAGTTAGGTTAACTCCTAGGGTTAATCTTCTATTCTTCTGTTGAGTTATCTTTTACTCCTTTCATTTTCCTTTCTTAAGTCAACTTAAAAATATAACTTTTAACTTATTGACTTTTCCCCCCTTCAGTGTGAGACTATGACCTAGTGGGGGTGCCCAGGCCACTGAGTCTCCTCATTACCTCTCTAAGAGGTGGGGGAAATTACAATGTGCGTGCTCTATTGTATAGCCCTTTCATTTGAACCATCGGTCGCATGGTATGCAATGTGACCACAGACACGTCTATGTTATAACCATTTGAGCTTTGGCCCTTTAATTATATTTGCGCGGTCGTATGGCGCTTCACATGCCCACGGGCCTTAGACGGTTAAGGGCCAGCGTGTAACCATGTGACAGTTTGTACCAGTCACACGGTTGCACTCGGTGCCAAGTTTTTATGCTTAAATATGCGTGTGGGCTAGGTTGAGCCAACAAGGGTGCGTTTTGTAGATGCAAAGACAACAAGTTTGAAGGGGGGGACTTCCAAGAAGCCTATCTTCTTCAATTTTTGGCCAAACGAGGTGTCGAAAAATCCCAGCTAGGGGTTTTTGGACGTTTTGAAGCCATTGGAGCAGTCTATTTGGAATTTTGAGCATCGTAAAGCACATTTTTTAGCACTTTGATAAAATAATAAAAATGATCCATTGGAAGCTGGACCAGGAGATGTAGCCCAAGAGAGGGGTGAACTCCTTTATCATTTGTTGTGTTATGTGTTTTTTGTTCACTGATTTTGCTGTTGTTTATATGCATCTTGAAAGAGTAAATCCTATTAAAGTTGTGTTGCAAAGTTGATCCATTTTCATTTTAACACATAAAATTTACTTGCAAATATTTTCAAGAATACAAGTCTTCTTCATTTTTAGATCAATAAGAGAATGTGGAATCACTATACATCATCAATAAAAATAGGCCTGGAGCACAAAGACCATTCCAAAGAGGTTTGAACGTAAATACTGCTCAAAATTTTAATGCATATAACTCTCATATGCCTCCTAAACCATGGTATAACCCATCACCTTGGACTAATTCAAACCCTTGGCAATACCAAACACCTCCAATTCCTCCTCCATACTAATATTTTCCTAGCACGCCACAAAATTAGTGGAATCATACATCACAAGGATGGGGGACAAAAAATTTCTAACAACCTGAATTACCTCCTCCTCCTCAAAACAACACTAATCCAAACAATGTTCCTCCTAAGAAACCTCAGCTACCTGCTCAACCTGCTCCAAATTCGAGCAATAAGAAAGTCCAACATGTATATAACAATGATACAACTTATTAGACTTTTTCTGTAGAATTTCAAGAGATAAATATCATATCAAGAAAAATATTGCATCAACAACCAAAGCTGATAGAAAATGAAGAATATGAGAAATAAACATTACCTTAACCCAACCACAAGCCCCTCCTTACCCTGAAAGATTACAATAAAGGAAAACTCATACATCTGAGGAAAAAGAACTTTTAGGGTAGTGTAAAAATTTATGCATAAAGATGCCTCTCTTACAAGCTCTTAAGGATGTGCCCATTTTCAATAAGTATATCAAGGAAGAATGCATTATAATAACATGGAGGAAAAGGAAATATGCTCCCACCATAAATTTTGTAGGACAACTAGCTAGCCTTATGCTTGGGAAGTTAATTGTACCTAAATACTTGGATCTAGGGAGTCCTTTAGTAAATGTCCATAATAGAAACACCCTGGTACAAAATACTCTTATTGATCCAGGAGTTGAAATCAACGTTATGACTAGATATACCATGATGAACCTGAACCTTCAGGGATTTCTAAGAAACACCCCAACTATCCTACAACTTGTAGATCGATCCACAGTTAAACCTGAAGGAATGTTGGAAGATATCATAATTTCAATTGACTCATCAAAGTACCCTACTAACTTCCTATTCCTTCAACCCAAGTCTCTTTCCAATGGATATCCTCTCATTTTTGGAAGGCCTTGGTTGGCCACAACAGATGCATACATTAGTTCTAGAGCAGGAAATATGACCATCACTAATGGCCTTTCCCAAAATCAAATTGTTCTTAATCCCCCTTCCAAACCTTCGATAATAGAAAATATTCCTATGTGGGTGGAATAAGAATAAGACCTAACAAAAACAAATTCCTACCCTGTATACACAATCCACACTTCCTTGGTTGATAGTAACATTGATGAGGACACTTTCCCTAAAAAAAATCTGCAAAATCAATACCCAGAAGATGTAAGTATAGAAGAGATAAATGATGATAACAAATCTGAAATTTCTGAAGAAAATAACACTGAATTATGGAGATATTTTTTTACTGTTGATATAGAAGATCCAACTGTCAAAACCATAGAAATAATCCCTACAAAAAAACTTAAAATAAACAACAAACTCACTAGTCAGCGGGAACAAAAACTGTTAGATGTACTGAAAATAAAATATTGAATCTTTTGCATGGGATTATAAATACATGAAATGAACCCATCCTTCTATTTGTACTCATCACATTTACATCAAGGAGGACTTCAAACCTGTTAGGAAACCCCAAATAAGGATGAAACCTGCAATGAAACACATAGTTAAACAAGAACACCAATAGTTTCTTGATGCAAGATTATGTTTGACAACACAAGTATTCCAACAGAGGACGAACACCTTCAGTAACCACTCAAACAACCAGACCAAAGATTAACACATCAATATTCTGATGTGGTAAAACCCCTATGGGGAAACATCCACAGCCCCAGCCAATGCGGCCACTTGGACTAGTTTATTAATGCAAAAGAAAAAGATTACAAAGAGATTTTACAAGATATTTTCTCACAACCGATCATCGGAAAATTACCCTCCATGCTATTTAAATAGATATCATGGACCAATCGGGTGATAAGCCAAATATCAATGGTCGTTAAGATAGAGGAGAATATGAACCGTCAGATCACTCTATGTCAGGAACATATCGTGCCTGTCAAATTTCCTAACTACAAATGCATACTAAAGAAACACACTTTTACCTAACGACACATTAGACCAAGTAGATCTTAACTAACTCCTAAGTGTCTAAATATCCTAACATCCCCCCTTAANCACTTCAATAACTTGATCATGAATGAACTTTATTATGAAGTGAATGTGTATCTCGATGTGTTTGTTGCGTTGATGTTTAACTATGTCTTTGGCGAGCTTTATGGCACTGTGATTGTCACACCAAAGATTGTTCATATGTTGCTTCTAGAATCCAAACTATGAAAGGATATGTCGAAGCCACAAGGCTTCCTAACTTGCATTTACCACTGCTTGGTACTCTGATTCTACTGAAGAAACTACAATAGGATGTTGTTTCTTATAGGCCCAAGTGACAATTCATGAACCAAGGTTGAAAACATAACTTGCAATAGACTTCTGATCATCAGGGTTGTTGACCCAATCTGAATCAATGAAACAAACAGATAAAGGAGTCCCCCTGAATTGTAATGTATCTCGAACTGAACTATACCACGGACATAGCGAATTATCCTTTTAGATTCTTTCCAATGTCTTTCATGGGGTGTTTTCATATACCAGGAAACACTACCGACAACAAAGGAAAGATCAGGATGGGTATGATTTAAGTATAAGAGGCCACTAAATAACTGACGATACAGGGTGGCATCAACTTTGGGAGAAGTACATGTAGAAACAAGATTGACTCCATACTGGAAGGGAGAAGGGGCTGGTTTACAATCTTCCATGTGAAAGCCACAAAGAAGGTCACAAGCATACTTAGACTGGGAAAGAAAAATTCCTTCATTGATTTGCAAAACTTGGAGGCCAAGGAAATAGTGCAAAAATCCTAAGTCTATCATTTCAAATTTCNTTTCACAATATGATTAATATTGTGCGTTGTAGTGGGATCTACTATTTGTGCATTATTCAATATCCTATTATAGTTTGTAGCCACTCCTTTCTCGAGCCTATCTGCACAATTCTTCCCATATTTGGAATCGCACTTAACTTACTTGAGCGCCCCAATCCACACTCCACTTTGTTATACTTCATTCGCTGCAAATCTATTTCTTTTGTTCATGCGCAGGACTACACCTCTTGCACAACACTGATTTGTAATTTGTACAGTTCCTTGGTTGGTATTCACTACATTACAACCTGTATCTATTCCATCTCTTTCACGGGTATCTGGAGATGATCTCATCCAAGCACAACATAGCGGGTGTAATATGGGAGGTCAGGCGCGCCTACGCTATGGTCTAGATTGTATCGTCCTCGCTCGATGCAGTCCTGGCGTCTGCTTCTGATGTTGTGGGGAATGACTCTATTCCCCTATCTATCCTCTGCACACCTCTGATCTTCTCTAAGACATTCTTTATGTCAGCCAACTCGTCTTGAATGCGACCTCTTTAGTGTTGGGAGTATTCAAACTCCTCAGTTGCACGGTCCTAGAATATTTTAGCCATGAGGTCAACATTGTCCTCGGTGATTCTATATTATGGTAGTTTCTTGTGTGCCTTGGCCTTTTTGTGTGCACCCCCAGTGTGGATGATAGCCCTCTTGGTCTAGAATTGTTCCTGCGAAGTGGCAGTCGATGGGGTTCCTTGTGTTGTCGTAGACCCTTTTTCTATTTCTTTTGGTGCTAGGGTAGTGTCCTTTTGTCCTACCTCGGTACCTTTCCTTCGCACACCCCCCTTATTTTGTTGTGCCATATTTTTACTTGGCTTTGGCTTCTTCAACGTCGCTCTATCCCTGACAGGTGTCTGATCTTTCCTTGCATCAGTCTCCATTCCAATAGGTATCTCTTGAGTGAGGACTGGAATTCACTAGTCATCTTTCCAATCCCTCATTGCCATCTCTAGATATTCTTTTTTACACAACATCTAAGCTGCAGCCATTCCTTCTCAGGATCCCTTCTCGCTTGGATCCATACTATGTGCCCAGTTTCTTTAAAGTTCTCTATGTCTCGGTATTGCGCCACCACTTAAGAGTAATTCTCCAACTATTAAAAATGCTCTCTTGGAGCTCATTATAGTATCGTGCGAATGTTATTTCATTGGTACTTTTTATTTTGGGGTCTGTCGGGCTCCCNTTTTGAGTCACTACTAGTAAGGATAATGTCATCAACATAAAGGACAAGGATTATGAGATGGCTTCCTACTTTTTTGGTGTAGACATTAGGATCAGAATAGCATCTAGAGAAACCAGTGTCAATAAGAAAGTTGTCCATTTTGGAATACCAAGATTGGGGAGCTTGCTTAAGACCATAAAGATATTTATTAAGGCAACAAACAAGGCTATAGTCATTCTATACATATCCAGGAGGTTGTTCCATGTATATTTATTCTTGGAAATATCCATGCAAGAAGGCGGACTTAACATCTGTTGGTTTAACCCTTTGTTGGTCTTAGACTACTTTATCTACTATGATCACACCTTACTGTCATAAGTTGACCCAGGTTCATATTTGACAAGCTCCCAAAAAAATCCCTCTAAAACTATCGACCCTCTTGGTAAACCAGAAGGCAATGCAGTACACAGAGTGCACCATGCAGTCTCACCCGAGATAGTTCTATGGGTGGCTGCAATACTCAGACGCTTGCAGCCTGGGATTGAGTGAGGATCTGTAGTTGTACCTTTTAATATTCATTTATTTAGTCTAACAAGTTAATTATTTAGTCACTCTACTCATGCATGTGGAATATCATATCTAACTATTCGCTTCATTCATTCAATTAACATTTAATCATTAACAACAATGGAGATGCATACATTCAGTCACATAACACAAATTTTAATGTGTTTCACCCCCTCCTGGGATACGTCCAAAAATATTTGTCTCTCAAGCTCTTTTATTATGTCTCAACAATAGATCACATCAAACACAATTACAACTTTGTCTCTTACAATATCAAGAGGCTTCCCTATCCCTGTGAGACTGACTAAATTGCACTAGGATCCTCAGCCTATGATCTAACTCTCGGGACTGAGTTGCTCGACTCTTCTATAGCTCACTAGCTTACACAAATAAGGCACCTTCTACAATATTTTTAACCTTCATCTCTCTCTTTCCTCTTCATTCGGGCAGTCTCCTTTTCTAGACCTCCTAGGTACTATTTATACATATTCTTGGCTCATCATCCATTACTATATTCTACAAAAACCCTAAACCTAATGTCATTAGGTCTCCCTTACATGCGCACCTCGCATGCTTCCCTCGCACGTGTTTCTTTTCCTTCATTCACTTCTCTCCAAAAATGTCCTTTTCCAAAAACTTGACCTTTGTCCAAGAGGCCCTCAACACTTACATGTGGCTCATCCTGAGCCACCTAGACTACGCGTGCTTCCTCAACAGATCCTGTTAGAGTGTGTAACTTGTATGTAAGTTCCCTTTCTTGTGTTTGATCTTGCACAACCTTTTCTTTGAGTGCATATAACACTTGCATTGTGATCTCCTCCCAGATCATTTCTCTGCACTCTGACTGTGTTTGCATGATGTTGTTCTTTGCCTCCTCTTCTTATGCAATAACCTCCACGGCTAGCTCTTGGAGAGGTTCCATTTGAGCTTGTCGGTTCTTCTTTTTCTTCTGCGTAGCTCCCATCTCTGCTTGCAACTTATTTATGTCCTGCAATCCTTTGAGGCACTCAGTGATATTCATTATTTTTTTCCTCTGCTTGAGGTCCTGGATAGTTGTGCTTATCTTATTATATTCCTGGTCCTAGTGTTGGACCCGTTCATCTTCTTCTAGTGTTTTCCATAACTGCATCACCCTCTCAAAGAAGTCCACAACTACGCTAACTTGTCGTTCCATTTCCTCCATCTGTCCTGGAACTTCCTGCTTCCTTTGTTCCTTCACCTCCAGGGGAGTTGTAGGAATGAGTTGTTCCCAGAGATTTTTGATCTCCTGCATATATTAATCAATTGTTTTCACAATATGATTAATATTGTGCGTTGTAGTGGGATCTACTATTTGTGCATTATTCAATATCCTATTATAGTCTGTAGCCACTCCTTTCTCGAGCCTATCTGCACAATCCTTCTCATATTTGGTATCGCACTTAACCTGCTTGAGAGCACCAATCCCAACTCCTCTTTGTTATCCTTCATTTGCTGCAACTCTGTTGCTTTTGTTCATGCGCAGGACTACACCTCTTGCACAACACTGACTTGTAATTTGTACAGTTCCTTGGTTGGTATTCACTACATTACAACCTGTATCTATTACATCTCTTTCACGGGTATCTGGAGATGATCTCATCCAAGCACAACATGACGGGTGTAATATGGGAGGTCAGGCGCGCCTACGCTATGGTCTAGATTGTATCATCCTCGCTCGATGCAGTCCTGGCGTCTGCTTCTGATGTTGTGGGGAATGACTCGATTCCCCTGTCTATCCTCTGCACACCTCTGATCTTCTCTAAGACATTCTTTATGTCAGCCAACTCGTCTTGAATGCGACCTATTTAGTGTTGGGAGTATTCAAACTCCTCAGTTGCACGGTCCTAGAATATTTTAGCCATGAGGTCAACATTGTCCTCGGTGATTCTATATTATGGTAGTTTCTTGTGTGCCTTGGCCTTTTTGTGTGCACCCCCAGTGTGGATGATAGCCCTCTTGGTCTAGAATTGTTCCTGCGAAGTGGCAGTCGATGGGGTTCCTTGTGTTGTCGTAGACCCTTTTTCTATTTCTTTTGGTGCTAGGGTAGTGTCCTTTTGTCCTACCTCGGTACCTTTCCTTCGCACACCCCCCTTATTTTGTTGTGCCATATTTTTACTTGGCTTTGGCTTCTTCAACGTCGCTCTATCCCTGACAGGTGTCTGATCTTTCCTTGCATCAGTCTCCATTCCAATAAGTATCTCTTGAGTGAGGACTGGAATTCGCTAGTCATCTTTCCAATCCCTCATTGCCATCTCTAGATATTCTTTTTTACACAACATCTAAGCTGCATCCATTCCTTCTCGGGATCCCTTCTCGCTTGGATCCATACTATGTGCCTGGTTTCTTTAAAGTTCTCTATGTCTCGGTATTGCGCCACCACTTAAGAGTAATTCTCCAACTATTAAAAATGCTCTCTTGGAGCTCATTATAGTATCGTGTGAATGTTATTTCATTGGTACTTTTTATTTTGGGGTCCGTCGGGCTCCCCAATGATGTGTACCATGTTGCGTGGAAATGATTGGTCCGCTCAAAAAAATATGTATATTGCGGCTCCCTCCATCCGATCAAGGCAATCAAGATTAGTAGCCAAGAGTAGTGAATTTTGTTTCTAAGATCATGCGCATCTCTGTATTCATCAAGGAATAGGTTTAGAAAGTACGGGGCCCAGCTAAGCATAGTGCCCTCTACACACTGTGTTGCAGTCGCGACGACCCCAGTAGGGAATTCCTCCTTGCAACACTTTCTAAGTAGTTTACAAGCCATCAGTTTGGTGGCCAACCTTGTTCCTGGGTCATTGATATGCATGATAATGATTCTGCATGACCCTCGCTCTATGCCATAGGTATATTTCATCTCCTCCACCAACGCCTTCTCCTTTGTCTTRTCGTCGAGATACTGTGTTGGATTCTCCCCCCGGGATGGAAGACCAGTAATAAAATCAATGAGCTCCATGTCTATAGAGACGAGATCTTCCAACCATAGGTAGTCTCTATGGGTGACTGCCATCAATTTCTTGAGGGAGTTGTTTGYGTCTCAGTCCCTCCCAAAATGTGGAATTTCTAGCAGGTTTAGAATTCTAKTGTTTTCCAATCCGGTTTCCCAATGCTCCRGTTGTAAAATGGGATCCCCAAAGGGCCCTGTTCCTACATTGTCCTGGTAAAATTGCCATGCAATCTCTGGGAACTTGTCTACGTTGGCCATGTCATGGTCCGAGTAGTGCGGTATTTCCACACACCCCAGAAGGTTAGGTGTGGCCTGCACCCCTTCAGGAATGCAAGGTAGGACTATTGATGTTGTAGATTGTCTATGCGGTGACCTTGCCATGGGTTGTTTTCCCTTCCGTTGTGGTGGTTGGTTTGAGGTTACAGCCTCCATGGTTCCCTCATCAGCATAATCTTTTGGTCGATCGATAACATCTTCTACTAGAACCTCCTATTGTTGATCAGGATCTGTTGTGTGTGAATTTCCTGGTGCGACCACTTTTGTCTATTTTTCGACTGTCCCATTTACCCTTTGGGCCCCTTTAGAGTGTTCATTGTGCGAAATATTACCTACATCCTTGGCCTACTGGCCCTGTCCAATTTCCTGCATGTCTACATCCATGCAAACCATTGTTGTTGGCTGGGTTTCCTCCACCATGGGTGTGGGGCTCGCTGGTTCCACATGAGGTGAGGGAATGTCATCCAAGTTGAAGAATTTCGCATCCTTTGTGGGTGCACTGAACTTGGGTGGTGCCATGGTGGTTAAGGCTGATTTCTACTAATATGGTTCACTCCACATCTCTTTCTAAATCGCTCCCCACTCTATATGCTCTATTTCTCTATGGTTCCACAATTTCACAATAAGTGTTATGTTTCCCACATGCCTTCCTTATATAGAAAGTGTCATGAAGCTTCTTAGAAAAGCTACCCAAGTTGTGGATTAAATGAAATGGTGATTCACACGCCCATGAAATTCAATTTCCTCGATGCCGCTATTTAGCGCGATTCATACGAAGTCTCTTCGAAATTTCTTTTCATTCAATTTGATCGACGTCGCTACCAAATAAGAGGCTACCAAATAACTAACGATAGAAGGTGGCATCAACTTCAGGATAAGTACAGGTGGCAACAATATTGAATCCAGAATGGAAGGGAGAAGGGGATGGTTTACAATCTTCCATGTGAAAGTGATGAAGAAGTTCATAACCATACTTAGACTGGGAAATAAAAATTCCTTCATTGGTTTGCAAAACTTGGAGGCCAAGGAAATAGTGAAAAATGCCTAAGTCTGTCATTTCAAATTTATTCTTAAGGATGGATTTCACATGGTTTAAAAGTTTTGAGTCACTACCAGTAAGGATAATGTCATCAACATAAAGGACAAGGATTATGAGATGGCTTCCTACTTTCTTGGTGTAGACATTAGGATCATAATGGCAACTAGAGATAGTTCTATGGGTGGTTACAATGCTCAGACGCTTGCATCCTGAGAATGAGTGTGGATATTCATTTGTACCTTGTAATCTTAATTTATTTAGTCAAACATGTTAATTAATTAGTCACTCTACTCATGCATATGGAATATCAGATCTAACTATTCCCTTCATTCATGCAACTAGCATTTAATCATTAACAATAATGGAGATGCATACATTCAGTCACATAACGAAAGTTTTACTGTGGTTCACCCCATCGTAGGCTACGTCCACAAATATCTGGCTCTCAAGCTCTTTTATTATGTCTCAACAATAGATCACATCACGTGCAGTTATATTTTTGGCTCTTACAATCTCAACAAGCTTCCCGATCCCTGTGAGGCTGACTAGATCGCACCAGGCTCCTTAGCCTATGATCTAACCCTATGGATGTAGTTCCTCAACTCTTCTCTAGCTCACCAGCTTACAAAAATAAGTCACCTTCTTCAATATTTTTAACCTTCATCTCTCTCTTTCCTCTTCAGTCGGGCAATCTTGTTTTATAGACCTCCTAGGTATTATTTATACATATTCTTGGCTCATCAGCCATTACCATATTTTGTAAAAACCCTAACCTTAATGTCATTAGGTCTCCCTTGCATTCATGCCTCGCATGCTTCCCTCACACATGTTGCTTTTCCTTCATGCTCTTCTCTCCAAAAATGACCTTTTCCAAAAACTGGACCTTCATCCAATAGGCCCCCAACACTGACATGTGGCTCGTTTTGAGCCACCTAGACTACACTCACTTCCTCAACAACTCCTGCTAGAGTGTGGAACTTGTTTACAAGTTCCCTTTCTTTTATTTGATCTTGCAGAGCCTTTTCTTTGAGCACATCTAACACTTGCATTGTGATCTCCTCTTGGATCATTTCTGTGCACTCTGCTTTTGTTTGCGCGATGTTCTTCTTTTCCTCCTCTGCTGCGCAATAACCTCCTTGGATAGTTCTTGGAGAGGTTCCATTTGAGATTCTTGGTCCTTGTTTTTTGTCTACACAGCTCCCAGCTCTACTTGCAACTTCTTCATGTCCTTCAATCCTTTGAGGCGGTCGGTGATCTTCATTGTTTTTTCCCTCTGCTTGAGGCCATGGATAGTTGTGCTTATCTTCTGCTCTTCCTAGTTCCAGTGCTAGACCTATTCATCTTCTTCTAGCATTGTTCATAACTACTCCGCCCTCTCAAACAATTCCACAGTTGCATTGACTTGTTGTTCCATTTCCTCCAATTGTCTTGCAACTTCCTTTTTCCTTTGTTCCTTCACCTCTGGGGAGTTGTAGGAATGAGTTGTTCCCAGAGAGTTTCGATCTCCTGCCTATATTGATCAACTATTTGCACAATATGATTGATCTTATGCATTGTAGTGGGATCTATTATTTGTGCGTTATTCAATATCATGTTATAGGTTGCAGCCACTTCCTACTCAAGCCTATCTGTGTGATCCTTCACTTCTTTGGTCTCTATCTTGGCCTGCTCAAGCACCAATCCAAACTACTCTTTGTTATCCTTCATTCACTCCAACCATGTTTCTTATGTTTGTGCGCACGAATGCACCTTTTGTGCGACAGTGACTTGTAATTTGTACAGTGCCTTGGTTGGTATTCACTAAATTATCAACTGTATATATGCCAACTCTTTCATGGGTATCTGGGTGACAGTATCATCCATGCACAACATATTGGGTGTAATATGGAAAGTCAGGCTCTCATGCACTATGGTCTGGATTGTGTCATCCTCACTCGGTGCAGTCCCGACGTCTACTTCTTATGCTATGGGGAATGAATCTATTCCCCTGTCCATCCTTTGCACACCTATGATCTTCTCTAGGACATGCTTTATGTCTGCCATCTCATCCTAAATGCAACCTCTTTGGTGTTGGGCATCTTCAAACTCCTCAGTTGCATGGTCTTGGACACTTTCGGCCACAAGGTCAGCATCATCCTTGGTGATTGTATATTATGGCAATTGCTTGTGCGCCTTGGTGGTTTTCTGCACACCCTCAGTGTGGATGATGGGCCTCTTTCCTTGGCCTTGTTCCTACGAGATGGAAGTTGATGGAGATCCTTGTGCTGTCACAACCTCTTTTTCTGTTTCTTTTGGTGCTGGGGTAGTGTCCTTTTGTCTATCCTGGGTAACTTTCTTTGGCACACCCCCCTTCTTTTGTTGTGTCATATTTTGACTTGGCTTTGGCTTCTTTGACGTCGCTTTATCCCCGACAAGTGTTTGATATTTCTCTGCATCAGTCTCCATTCCAATAGGCATATCTTGAGTGAGGACTAGAATTCTCCAATCATCTTTCCAATCCCTGATTTCCATCTCTACATCTTCTTCTTTGATGCAATATCTAAGCTGCAACCATTCCTTCTCAGGATCCCTTCTCGCTTGTATCCATACTATGTTCCTGGTTTCTTTAATGTTCTCTATGTCTCAGTATTGCACCACCACTTCTGGAGTAATTCTCCAACTGTTAGCAATTCTCTCTTGGAGCTCGTTATAGTACTGTGTGAATATGCTTGCATTGGTACCTTTTATTTTGGGGTCCGATGTGCTCCCTAATGATGTGTATCGTGCTATGTGGAAACGACTGGTCCACTCCCAAAAATATGTGTACCATAGATCCCTCCATCCGATCAAGGCGATCAAGATTAGTACCCAAGAGTAGTGAAATTATGTTATGAGATCCTGCATGTCTCTGCAGTCATCAAGGAACAGGTTTAGCAAGTACAGGGCCTAGCTGAGCATAGTGCCCTCTGCACACTATGTTGTAGTCATGATGACCTTGGTAGGGACTTCCTCCTTGTGACACTCTCTATGTAGTTTACAAGCCATCAATTTGGTGGCCAGCCTTTTTCCTGGGTCATTGATGTGCTTGATAATGATTATGTGTGACCCTCGCTCTGTGCCATAGGTATTTTTCATCTCCTCTACTAGTGCCTTCTCCTTTTTCTTGTCATCAAGATATTGTGTTGGATTCTCCCCCCAATATGGCAGACCGATAATAAAAGCAATGATCTCCACGTCTATAGAGAAAAGATATTCCAGCCATAGGTAGCCTCCATGGGTGACTACCATCAATTGCATGATGCATTTGTTTGCTTCCCGGACCCTTCCAAAATCTGGAATGTCCACCAGGTTTAGAACTCCGGTGTTTTCCAATCGAGTTGCCCACTTCTTTGGTTGTAAAATGGGATCCCCAAAGGGCCCTATTCCTACACTGTCCAGGTAAACTTGCCTTGCAAACTATGGGAACTTGTCTACGTCGGCCATGTCGTGGTCCAAGTAGCGCAGTCTTTCCACACACCCCAGAAAGTTACGGGTGGCCCACAACCCTTATGGAATGCACGGTAGGACTATGGATATTGTAGCTTGTCTGCATGGTGACCTTGCTATGGGATGTTTTCCCTTCCATTGTGGTGGTTGGTTTGAGTTTCCATCCTTCATGGTTCCCTCATTGGCATAAGCTTTTGGCCAGTCAGTAACATCTTCTACTAGAACCTCCTGTTGTTTCTCAGGCTTAGTTGTGTGTGACTGTCCCAGCGTGGTCACTTCTGTTTGTTTTGGGGCTCTCCCATTTACCCTTTGGTTCCCTTTAGCATGTTCAGGTCATGAAGGATTACCTACGTCCTTGGCTTCTTGGCCCTGTCCAATTTCCTACATGTCTACATCCATGACAACCATTGTTGTTGGTTGGTATTCCTCCACCATGTGTGTGGGGCTCACTGGTTCCATGTGAGGTGAGGGAATGTCATCCAAGTTGACTAATTATGTATCCTTTATGGGTTCCTATTCCATTACCTGTGACTGTTGTGGTGCTCTGTGATGGCTTCAAGGTTTCCTGTAGGCCTGGATTAGCTCACCAAACTTGGGTGGTTCCATGGTGGTTAAGATTGATTTTTGATGAGATGATTCGCTATGTATCTCTTGCTAAATCGTTCTCCACTCTATATGCTCTATTTCTCTATGGTTCCACAATTTCAAAATAAGTGTTATGTTTTCCACATGCCTTCCTTATATAGCAAGTGTCGTGAAGCTTCTCAGAGAATCTATCGGAGTTGTGGTTTAAATGAAATGGTGCTTCCCGTGCCTGTGACATTCAATTTCCTCGACGTTGCCAGTTGTCGCGATTCATGCGAAGTCACTTCGAAATTTCTTGTCATTCAATTTTATCAAAGCCGCCATTTGATGTGATTAATGAGAGGTTTCTTCGAAAGTACCTGACATTCTATTTGATAGACACCGCCAGTTGGCGCCTTTTTGTCAAAACTGTCATTTTTCAAATTTCTTCCTTTTTCTGACTGTTGGTCCTTTTTCTGGTGCGATGGGATTTTTGAGTGCGCAGAAGCTTTGTCCTATCTCACCATTTCTTGGTGCGCAATGTGTCGGTCTTGTGTTGTGCATGGAATTTTCTCTTTTCATCCCGCTAACTCCCTGTTCGTTGCACTAACTCTCTTTTTTTCCTTTTCTTTTTTTTCTATCTCTTTCTTTACTGCGCGGTAACTTCCTAAGTGCTAGGAGGTCGAATTTCTCTATACAGTTTCATTCAACTCACATTGATTATTCCTATGAGTTTTGTACATCTTAAATCCTTCAATTGTACAGCTCCCCCATCTGTGAAAGTTTTCACTTTGTACGGACCCAACCAATGTACTCTGAATTTTCCTAGGTGCTGAAGAAATTTACTGTCGTACATCAAGACTAGGTATCCTTCCTTGAAAATATTCCTTTTAATATGTCTTTCATGCCAAGATTTATCCCTTTCTCTTTTTACCTCTTGGTGAAATCCTATTAGGATTCTATCTTCTTCCATATCCATCAGCTGACTTATTCGTTCTTTGATTATGCCTCGTTCTGTCATGTTGTTGATTGTTGCTACGCGCAGGATAGGTACCAAAAACTCTAATGGCACCACTGCTTCTTGTTCATATATAAACTTGAATGGTGTCTTTCATGTCAACTTTTTGCATGTATTCCTATATTCCCACAGTAGTGTTGGTATCTTCAAGTCCCAATCATCCCTGTTGATGTTACAAATATTTGTCAGTGCATTTTCTGGGATCTTATTAAAGGCTTCCACTCTTCCATTTTCTTGAGGGTGATATGGTGTACTCTTTTGATGATAGACTTCAAAATCCTCGGTCATAGCCCTAATAGTATTGTTAATGAAATGAGTGCCTTGGTCACTCATCAGAATCCTTGGGCATCCAAATCTAGTGATCACTTGTTCAAACAGGAAGTGCAATGTTGTCTCTCCATTGAAATCTCTTATTGGTGCCACCTCGGCCCATCTCGTTAGATACTCTGTCGCAATAATGATATACCTTGCTCCTGACCTCTTTGTTGGTGGGTTAATTTGTCCCAAAAAGTCTATTTCCCATTTTTCAAATACATGCAAGGTTACTTGTGGTCTTAGGGGAATCCATCCTATCTATTAGGTTTACCAACCCTCGAACATACATCACATCTCTGGCAGTAGTCCTTTTCATGTCTGGGAATGGTCGGCCACCATAGTCCTATGTGAAATACCTTCTACACGGTAACTTTTCCTGCATAATTCCCTCCTACTATTCCCTCATGGGCCTATGTTAAAATCCTAGGTCTTTCATGCTCTAGTACACATCTTCTAAAGATGCTATCTGCACCCATATTATATAAGTGTCTTTCAATCAATTGATAGTCTGTAGCTTGAGCTACCATATTTTTCTTCTATGCAATGTTGAATTCTTGTGGCGTGGTCCCTGTACTCAAGTATTGAATGATGTCAGCCAAATATGCATCAGCTACTTGGACTAAAAATAATTGTGCATCAAGGAAGTTTTCCTTTAAGTTCATGAGTTCCTCTCCATTAGTGATCCTTGATAGGTGATCAGGTCCTACATTCAACTTCTCTGTCTTGACTATTACTTGAAAGTCGAATTCCTAGAACAATAGTGACCATCTACAAATAATACCCCCAAACACTGGATTATTGACTAGGTATTTGAGGGTTGAATGATTTGTAAACATCTTGAAATGTTTTCCCAGTAATTAATGTCTAAACATATGGAGTGCATAAACCATAGCTAGGCCTTCTCTTTCTGTGGTATTGTAATTATGCTTTGACTCTGACAGTTTTCTGGTAGAGAATGTTATAGGATAGTCCAATTCCCCTATTCCTGGTTGTGCCAGAATAGCTCCAAGTGTTATAGTTGATGCATCTACATGCACATGAAATTTATTTTCCCAATATAGGAATACTAGTGTTGTTGTTGTTAGTATCTTCTCTTTTAGAGTGTCCAGTCCTCCCTGACAATCATCATTCCACTGAAATTTTCTATCTTTACTCAACAGTTTCTCCATTGGCACAGTGATCTGTGCATACCCTTTTATGAATTTCCTGTAGTATCATGTGTGTCCCAATATTTCTCTCAACTGGCATACTTATTTTGGTGGTGATATATTAACAATCACTGCAATCTTGGCAGGATCTACTAGTAACCCTTGTTTGCATACTATATGGCCCAATAGTGTCCCAAAAGGTGTTCCAAATATGCACTTATTGATATTTAGAGATATTTGACATTGCATGCATCTTTATAACATCAGCCTTAACACCTCTACATAGTCCTTCAATAGACTATATATTATCCAATCATCCAGGTATACTTACAAAAAATGATGGATGAATTCTTTAAAAGAATCTATGACTAATATTGTGAATAAAAGGCATGATTGTGCACTGGTAAGATCCCCATTATTTGGAAAAAGTGGTTTTGTACCTATCTTCTGAGGCTATATTGATCTTATGGTAGCCTAAGAATCCATCTGTAAATGAGTATGCTTCTCGGCCTCCTACATTCTCTAATACCTCATATGTGAAAAGGGTATGGAAAGGGTAATGAAGGAAAGAATAATTCAAATTCCTTATGTCGACACATATCCTTAGCCCTCCCTTATTCTTCTCCTAAACTACCATAGGGCTGACCCACTCAAATTCCTCCACTGGTTCTATGATTCTATCCTCCAACATCCTGACAATTTCTTCATTTACTTTCTGCTTATATATTGGGTTCATTCTATATGGTCATCGTCTGACTGATCTAGCCTCATATCTGAGAGGTATCGTCATCTCTCCTAACTCTCCTTCTATGCCTTTCATTTCTCTAAAGTTTGTTGGGAATAGGTCACTGTACTTGTGCAGTAACTCTATTATGTTTTCTATTGTTTGCTCATCCCAGTAGTCTACAATGCTATCCATTTTTTTATTCTCAATTGTCCTAATGTTAGCTTTCTTCACCTTGATTGGTGCAAAAAAATTGATTCCAGAGGTGGGCCTTCCACCTCTCTTTCACCTTCATCTTATTTAATCTGAATGTTGTGCAGGTCTTCTTCATTTGGTGCTTCTTCCTGCACATGGTAGCATGACAATAATTCTTTCACTGTCTATATGTTATGTTGTTGATATTCTGTCATGAGCTCAACTTCTAGTTCCTTAATGAATATCACCCCTCTGATTTGTTTGAGTGCTAAGTCTATGTTTGGGTTCTCATGTTCAAATGAGGAAGTGACTATAAAGTTATGTTGTATCATTTTCCATTCTGTAGTTCCTCTGTGCAGTTCCTTGTCTACATACCAATTTGTTGGGATTCCTTCTATTGTATGAATAAAGTGATAAGGCCATTCCTCTGGTGGTGTCATAATCCATAATGTTCTACACTTCTCTAAGTGTTCCAAAGGTGACCCCAGTCCATCATATATCTACATCATTTTTCTCTTCTTATCTGTGTCGAAAATAATGTGCATTAATCCTTTGCATTGGCATTAATTCCTAATGGTCTCTTTGTGCGCACCCCACCATCTTCCAAGTATTTCCTTGAGTGTTATGTCTAGAGATAAGAGCCTATGATTTGGTAACACTGCATCTTCATATCTTGTTAGGAATTATTCTAATTCCTTCACCGCATGAAAGCTAGGAGGTTCTCTTATCTTCATCCCTACCCATTGTACTATGTGGTCTATTCTTGCGCATCTTCTTGTGGAGACTTCATGTAATCTTTGCTGCCAATTTCCCAACCTTGTATCTGAGTCTAATGTGCATGATGTGATACTTATCCAACTAATTACCCCATCTACAGTTGGATCCACGTAGTATTCTTCTCGTGTGGTAGTTCTGTATATCTAGTTAATTTCCTCCAGGTCTAATCAAGTGGGTTATACAAACTTTTCACCTTCTGATGGATCTAATGGTGCAATGACTTTGTATTCTCTAGACTTGAATGTCATAATCCTCGTATTCAAATTGATTATGGTATGATTGTCGAACACCCAATCCATTCCAATAAATGATGGATAAGGTGTTGTGCCATCCACTATTTCTATCACTTTGAAGTCTTCCTTGGTTCGCACTCCATCCAGATCTACTGTCACACCCTTTAGCCTTCCAATTGGTAGAACTCTGTGTTGATTTTCTAGTTTCAGTTGAACAAGTGAATATCCTAATGTGGGATCTCCCATACATTGTCACGTCTTCTTGGGTAACGCATTCACCTTAGAGCCTAAATCTAGTATGATGTCCCCCATATTCAAATCTTCAATGTTGGAATTTAATCTAAATTCCCTACTTGTCCTCCTTCTTGTATGCAGTTGATTGACTATTTTTTGTTCTAATTTCTCCTCTTCCTCTAAGTTACATCTTTCTAGCATATTTTGAAAAAATTTAACAGATGATTGTTCTTTTAATAACTTAACACGGGAGTGCATAAAATCCTTTATGGTACTTACTTTTCCTAGGGGTTGTGCTTCATTAGTATGATCCAGTAATGAAGGCATCTCATATGTTGGTCTGTCCTAAGTATGTTGCGCAGTTGATGTAGATGCAATGTCTAGCTTCAGAAATTCTTGTCTGACTTGCTTGAATATCTCTTTTTTGTTTTGCAAATCAAACTGCTTCTGTGGTTCATCATTCTTCTTCACCCATTGGTGTTGTTTTGGATCCTATCTTACTGCGTTATTTTCTGTCTTAGTTCCTCCATGCGTAACTATGTTGATATTTCTTCAGTCATCCCTTGCTTTCGCAGAAATCCACTAAACATTCTGATTATTATGATTTCTCTTTTCTTGGATCTTCTCCAATAGTGTCGAACAATCTTTTGTATCATGATCTAATGCATGACAATATATACATGTCACAGGTGGAAGTGGACATTCTCTTTCCATTGGTGCTCTTCCTGTAACATCCCCGGCCACCTATGGCGGGCCATTCTACTCCAAAAAACACTTTCATTCTCTGCTCAACATATTGTAACATACCCAATATCCAACTGAGCTAGGCCACATAAATTTTTTGAACTGCATGCAATTAAAACATATACACACAGAACTCTTGCGGAGATTTATATATAAAACATAAACAGAAAAATACATAGTGTAAATACACATATCCATACGGAAATGAAAGTAAACATATACATGCATCATATGTAGGCAATACCCATAAATATAAACATAGTTATAAACCACACATAGGATAAACCCATAAAAATACACACGTAAATAATAATGCAACATGTAATTTTATCACACAATTGCCACTTATCTTGGTAAGAATATCACCAACTGCGTGCAGACCTTCCATGAACCTCCTAGCCTTATACCACACTACTCATCACTCTCAGCAGTGGGTCACCCCCAAGCTGGGACTAAAATCCACTCGGGTAAAGGGATTCCTAACCAGGCTAATGTATCACAGACAACAGGAAAGACCTCGTCACAGGTGTCAACTCAAACTCACAGCCTACAGTCCCTCATTCCCCATATGCCTGTCCCACCCCAAGAAGTGTGCCCCTTCTCTGCTTAATAGTCCTTCGGCTGCCCCACTTCCTTTCCGGGCTTCAACAACACATCAGACAGGAAGTCTCAGAGCCCTGTAGTTGTAGTTTAGCACCTTCAGGAAATCAATTCCCAACAATTATCTTACCTAGAAAGATTTCTCACATGCATGAAAACCCACCTCATCAACATCCCATGGGCCTGACAACCTGTTTCTTCAATCTAGCTCCCAAGCTAACCAACTACACAAACATGTATGGGTATGGATACAGGTTCAGGTACAATGACATGAAGGTATGGAGGATAGCTCAATGAGTGTCAGAATTACGATGGAGTGATTTTTTGAATGATGGAAGGAATAATGGAAAATGAACTAAGTCCAACAATATGTATGCATGTCCCCAACTTGAAACTTGTCATGTCGGGAGCTAGTTTGGCCCACTTGTCCCCATCCTTAGAACTTAGGATAAAATAATTATCCATACTTTATACTTTAAGAAATAATAATATAATATTCTATTTTGTCTTAAGCTCCCTAACTTATCCCTTTTTCTTAACTTTAATCCCCCCCTTTTCCTACCTAGTGGAGTTTAGTCCCCCATACTCTTTTATCGTGATCAATCTGGGCACAACGATGTATTTTATATTAATAATGAGACATATACAAAAATAGTTTCACTGGCCTTTAACATCTAGGCTCTCTGGCCTAATACAAACATAAGCCTCCTAGATTATAATAACTAGCTCACCAGCCTATAAAACACAACATATACACAAAGGCTCCTTGGCCTCAAAATTGCATGCACTTAAGTTGTTGCGCATGGTATCCTTGAATGTGCACACTTCCTCATTTTACTGCACAGCACATGTGCGCACTATACCATGGAAGGTACATACTAAAATCATATCAAACAACTCACCAACTTAAGTACACTTTCATTTACATTTACAACTGGGTTCGGCCTAGGGATATTACAATCCCCTCCATTTATTTATACACTATTCTCGGTGCATTATGTACACATATACAACAAATTTCAAAAATCCTCAAAAAGATGTGGTTATTCTGCCTGCATTGCATCCTCATACTCCCAAGTAACATCCTCAAAACCATACCAGTTCCATTGGACCTTTACAAGCCCTATGGCTCGATTCCGGAGTTGTTTGATTTTCCGGTCCAAAATGTGTATCGGATGCACTTTGAAAGTGCCTTCTTGCTCCACTTGAATCACATTGCAATCAATAACATGATTAGCATCAGTTATATATTTCTTGAGCAATGATACATGGAATACATTATGACCAGACATAGATGCAGGCAATGCAATCATATAAGCTACTAGACCAATCATTTCTAGGATTTCAAATGGCCCACAATAGTGAGCTACCAACTTTGAACAAGTTCCCAACTTTAGGGAACTTCTATTGGCCTTCACTTTCAAGAATACACTGTCCCCAACTTTAAATTCCCTGTGCGTTCTGCCCTTATCACCATAGTTTTTCTGCCTATCTTGGGAAGCCTTTAAATTTTTCATTATTTTCAACATTTTCTCTTCCATTTCCCTAAGAAAATCCATCCCAACCACTTCTCTATATGATGGGTTATCCCATCTTACCGATGTTTTGCACTTTCTGCCATAAAGTGCCTCAAATGGGCTCATATTTAGATATGTTTGGTACCCATTTTTATAAGCAAACTCTACCAAGTGTAGGTAGTCTTTCCATTTTTATGGTTTATCCATCACAGACATCCTCAACATATCTTCAATCACTTGATTCAACCTCTATGTTTGTCCATCTGATTATGGATGATAAGTTGTACTAAAATTCAAATTTGTCCCAAGTACATTAAATAATCCTTTCTACAAATTTGAGGTGAATTTTGGATCTCTGTCAGACACAATTGTCTTGGGTATGCCATGTAATCGAGAAATTTCTCTCTTATAGACATCAACAATGTTTTCTTCCTTGGGATTTATCTTAAATGGAATAAAATGGGCATCTTTAGTAAGCTTATCCACCACTACCATGATAGAATCGTGTTGCTTGTTTGTTCTTGGCAGTTTGGTAATGAAATCCATTGTTACATCTTCCCATTTCCACTCAGGAATGGGTAAATGATATGGATTTTATGAGAAGAACAAAATGACTACAGATTATTAATAGGTTCTTAACACAAAATAATAGAGATACAGTAAAACTGGTTTTCTATTAAATAAAGAAATAAGTTGAAACTGTAAAATGAAGCGAAAACAAGCTTGCTGGAATGGTGTCGGCTTATCTCTGAGAAGAGATGTGACGGTTGTGCTCATTCGCAAGAAGATAATTACAATGAGGATCTGAAGGAATTTTTACAATAAACAAGAATTCCAAAAAAACCTAGACATCCAAAAGCCTAACCCTAGGAGATGAAGCGCCAAAAGTCATGTGAGCCCCATTTGGGTAAGTTAGTACATCAACTTCCCGAGGTCGTAACTTTTGCATACGATCTCCGTTTTAAGTGTACGATAGTCTGTTGGAAAGGTATCATCAAGGAAATTCATTTTTGGGGCCCAATCATTCCTTTGGCTATATTTTAGAATCTTGATCTAAAAAACCTTCATTTAGGCCCTCAAGATGGTCCGAGAAGTTAAAACTACTAAAAATAGTAAATTGCCAATATTGTCAGAAAACTGTTTTGAGCCAATTGGAAGAGGTGGGTGGCCACCGATATCCACCTATATCAATCCTCCCTCCTTAGGAAGAAATGGTCTCCATTTTGTTGAGTTCCCCATCAGATGAGGAACTTTCTGCTGAATTTGGCCCTGGGTGAGCCACTTGCCTTGGTGCAGGAGCTTCCCTACTTTGACGACTCGATAAAGATAAATCCTATGTTGTTAAGTGCCCTTGATATGTGTGTCCACAATATAGTCATTGGATTTCTATTGTAAGTAGTCGGGGTTGATCTCTATTGGTGTCAACTACTCTTCTATATCTGAGGTGTCCAATAATGGTGGGAAATAAGCGTGAAGGAGATCCACGTTGAACACTGGGTGCAGGCCAAGGAAAGGAAGAATGTTGAGCTCAAAATAATTATCCCCACGGCCGTGGTGATGGTGTATGACCCATAACGGAGTGGGAGAAGCTTCATATGGGGTCTTGTAAGGTGTTCTTTCTACAAGTGCAACCAAACTTTGTCGCCCACCTAAAACTTATGTGGAACTCGATGTTGATCATGGCGCTGCTTGTACTTTTCATTGGACTTTTGTAGGATATCGTGAAAGTATTGGTGGATGTGCTGGATCCGCTCAATGAACCAGGTGGCTTTGTCAGCTTCATTTGGAGAAGGATATGAGTCGGTCGAGGTGACTGCAAGGGGAAGTGCAACATTTATGGGACACAATGGTTGGAATCCCAACCCCACCTGAAAGGGGTTGTGGCCAGTTGAGCTATGCAGGGCTCAGTTGTAGCTATGTTGGACATAGGGAAGGCTCTCATCCCATGTGTGAGGGTGCTTTGAATTATACATGTGAAGTATATGCACAATTATTTGATTGACGACCTCTATTTGGCCATCTGTCTTAGGATGGAAAGCCATGGATTTGGTGAGCTTGGTTTCCAGCAGTGACTAGAGGCTTGACCAGAATGTGCTGAGAAATCGACTGTCCCAATATGAGACAATATTTTGGGGTATTCCAAAATGTACTCAGACTCATTCAAAGAATATCTTTCCAGTGGCCTCTGCTGTGATGTTATTCTTCCAAGCAACCAGAATCGCCATCTTAGAAAAGCGATCAACAACCACAAAAACACAGTCATTTCCCCGCTTGGTGGACAGGAGGCCCAACATGTAGTCCATTGAGATGGATTCCCATGGCCTGTCAAGAGTAGGAAGAGGGGTTTACAGGCCCTATTTCTTAGTGGTCGGTTTGGCAATAGCGCAGGCAGTGTAGGACCTGATATACTTGTTGACCTCTTTTCGAATTTTTGGCTAGTAGAAATGTTTTTGTAGCATTGCCACTATATTTTCGATGCCGAAGTGTCCTGCCACCCAACTGTAGTGGGCTTCCCAGATCATATTCACTCACTCACTTTATGGAACACAATTATGGCCCAGACGACACAACAACCCATCCTGAAGATGGAAATTATCGACAACTTCGTTTCCACCCAACATTTGGTAGGTGGTGGCGAAGTCCAGGTCTGTCTCATAGAGTTGGGGCCATCCAAAGGTCTCATGGTCACAGGATTCTAGCACCATGGTGAGTGTCGTGACTAGAGGTCTACTGAGGCAATCAAGAACACGATTGGTGCTTCCTGTTTTATACTTGATGTTGAGGTGGAATTGTTGCACGTATGTGGACCACTTTTGATGACGATCATTCTACAATTTTCCTTGTGTCTGCATGAACTATAGTGGCTTATGATTAGTGTGGATGATTGTCTCCTTCCCAAGAATGTAATGTCTCCAATGGTGACAGGCTTGCACAATGGATTACATTTATTTTTCGTAAGTAGGAAACTTACGGACAACATCTGATAGTGTCTCACTATGATAGGCCATGGGGTGGTCGTGTTGAGTGAGAACGACGCCCACTACATAGTCTGAAGCATCTGTCTCGATCTCAAAGGGTTGTTTCAAGTATGGTAGTGAAAGTACTGGGGCTGAGCACAAATGCTTCTTCAAATCGTCAANGTTGTAAAATGGGATCCCCAAAGGGCCCTGTTCCTACATTGTCCTGGTAAAATTGCCATGCAATCTCTGGGAACTTGTCTACGTTGGCCATGTCATGGTCCGAGTAGTGCGGTATTTCCACACACCCCAGAAGGTTAGGTGTGGCCTGCACCCCTTCAGGAATGCAAGGTAGGACTATTGATGTTGTAGATTGTCTATGCGGTGACCTTGCCATGGGTTGTTTTCCCTTCCGTTGTGGTGGTTGGTTTGAGGTTACAGCCTCCATGGTTCCCTCATCAGCATAATCTTTTGGTCGATCGATAACATCTTCTACTAGAACCTCCTATTGTTGATCAGGATCTGTTGTGTGTGAATTTCCTGGTGCGACCACTTTTGTCTATTTTTCGACTGTCCCATTTACCCTTTGGGCCCCTTTAGAGTGTTCATTGTGCGAAATATTACCTACATCCTTGGCCTACTGGCCCTGTCCAATTTCCTGCATGTCTACATCCATGCAAACCATTGTTGTTGGCTGGGTTTCCTCCACCATGGGTGTGGGGCTCGCTGGTTCCACATGAGGTGAGGGAATGTCATCCAAGTTGAAGAATTTCGCATCCTTTGTGGGTGCACTGAACTTGGGTGGTGCCATGGTGGTTAAGGCTGATTTCTACTAATATGGTTCACTCCACATCTCTTTCTAAATCGCTCCCCACTCTATATGCTCTATTTCTCTATGGTTCCACAATTTCACAATAAGTGTTATGTTTCCCACATGCCTTCCTTATATAGAAAGTGTCATGAAGCTTCTTAGAAAAGCTACCCAAGTTGTGGATTAAATGAAATGGTGATTCACACGCCCATGAAATTCAATTTCCTCGATGCCGCTATTTAGCGCGATTCATACGAAGTCTCTTCGAAATTTCTTTTCATTCAATTTGATCGACGTCGCTACCAAATAAGAGGCTACCAAATAACTAACGATAGAAGGTGGCATCAACTTCAGGATAAGTACAGGTGGCAACAATATTGAATCCAGAATGGAAGGGAGAAGGGGATGGTTTACAATCTTCCATGTGAAAGTGATGAAGAAGTTCATAACCATACTTAGACTGGGAAATAAAAATTCCTTCATTGGTTTGCAAAACTTGGAGGCCAAGGAAATAGTGAAAAATGCCTAAGTCTGTCATTTCAAATTTATTCTTAAGGATGGATTTCACATGGTTTAAAAGTTTTGAGTCACTACCAGTAAGGATAATGTCATCAACATAAAGGACAAGGATTATGAGATGGCTTCCTACTTTCTTGGTGTAGACATTAGGATCATAATGGCAACTAGAGATAGTTCTATGGGTGGTTACAATGCTCAGACGCTTGCATCCTGAGAATGAGTGTGGATATTCATTTGTACCTTGTAATCTTAATTTATTTAGTCAAACATGTTAATTAATTAGTCACTCTACTCATGCATATGGAATATCAGATCTAACTATTCCCTTCATTCATGCAACTAGCATTTAATCATTAACAATAATGGAGATGCATACATTCAGTCACATAACGAAAGTTTTACTGTGGTTCACCCCATCGTAGGCTACGTCCACAAATATCTGGCTCTCAAGCTCTTTTATTATGTCTCAACAATAGATCACATCACGTGCAGTTATATTTTTGGCTCTTACAATCTCAACAAGCTTCCCGATCCCTGTGAGGCTGACTAGATCGCACCAGGCTCCTTAGCCTATGATCTAACCCTATGGATGTAGTTCCTCAACTCTTCTCTAGCTCACCAGCTTACAAAAATAAGTCACCTTCTTCAATATTTTTAACCTTCATCTCTCTCTTTCCTCTTCAGTCGGGCAATCTTGTTTTATAGACCTCCTAGGTATTATTTATACATATTCTTGGCTCATCAGCCATTACCATATTTTGTAAAAACCCTAACCTTAATGTCATTAGGTCTCCCTTGCATTCATGCCTCGCATGCTTCCCTCACACATGTTGCTTTTCCTTCATGCTCTTCTCTCCAAAAATGACCTTTTCCAAAAACTGGACCTTCATCCAATAGGCCCCCAACACTGACATGTGGCTCGTTTTGAGCCACCTAGACTACACTCACTTCCTCAACAACTCCTGCTAGAGTGTGGAACTTGTTTACAAGTTCCCTTTCTTTTATTTGATCTTGCAGAGCCTTTTCTTTGAGCACATCTAACACTTGCATTGTGATCTCCTCTTGGATCATTTCTGTGCACTCTGCTTTTGTTTGCGCGATGTTCTTCTTTTCCTCCTCTGCTGCGCAATAACCTCCTTGGATAGTTCTTGGAGAGGTTCCATTTGAGATTCTTGGTCCTTGTTTTTTGTCTACACAGCTCCCAGCTCTACTTGCAACTTCTTCATGTCCTTCAATCCTTTGAGGCGGTCGGTGATCTTCATTGTTTTTTCCCTCTGCTTGAGGCCATGGATAGTTGTGCTTATCTTCTGCTCTTCCTAGTTCCAGTGCTAGACCTATTCATCTTCTTCTAGCATTGTTCATAACTACTCCGCCCTCTCAAACAATTCCACAGTTGCATTGACTTGTTGTTCCATTTCCTCCAATTGTCTTGCAACTTCCTTTTTCCTTTGTTCCTTCACCTCTGGGGAGTTGTAGGAATGAGTTGTTCCCAGAGAGTTTCGATCTCCTGCCTATATTGATCAACTATTTGCACAATATGATTGATCTTATGCATTGTAGTGGGATCTATTATTTGTGCGTTATTCAATATCATGTTATAGGTTGCAGCCACTTCCTACTCAAGCCTATCTGTGTGATCCTTCACTTCTTTGGTCTCTATCTTGGCCTGCTCAAGCACCAATCCAAACTACTCTTTGTTATCCTTCATTCACTCCAACCATGTTTCTTATGTTTGTGCGCACGAATGCACCTTTTGTGCGACAGTGACTTGTAATTTGTACAGTGCCTTGGTTGGTATTCACTAAATTATCAACTGTATATATGCCAACTCTTTCATGGGTATCTGGGTGACAGTATCATCCATGCACAACATATTGGGTGTAATATGGAAAGTCAGGCTCTCATGCACTATGGTCTGGATTGTGTCATCCTCACTCGGTGCAGTCCCGACGTCTACTTCTTATGCTATGGGGAATGAATCTATTCCCCTGTCCATCCTTTGCACACCTATGATCTTCTCTAGGACATGCTTTATGTCTGCCATCTCATCCTAAATGCAACCTCTTTGGTGTTGGGCATCTTCAAACTCCTCAGTTGCATGGTCTTGGACACTTTCGGCCACAAGGTCAGCATCATCCTTGGTGATTGTATATTATGGCAATTGCTTGTGCGCCTTGGTGGTTTTCTGCACACCCTCAGTGTGGATGATGGGCCTCTTTCCTTGGCCTTGTTCCTACGAGATGGAAGTTGATGGAGATCCTTGTGCTGTCACAACCTCTTTTTCTGTTTCTTTTGGTGCTGGGGTAGTGTCCTTTTGTCTATCCTGGGTAACTTTCTTTGGCACACCCCCCTTCTTTTGTTGTGTCATATTTTGACTTGGCTTTGGCTTCTTTGACGTCGCTTTATCCCCGACAAGTGTTTGATATTTCTCTGCATCAGTCTCCATTCCAATAGGCATATCTTGAGTGAGGACTAGAATTCTCCAATCATCTTTCCAATCCCTGATTTCCATCTCTACATCTTCTTCTTTGATGCAATATCTAAGCTGCAACCATTCCTTCTCAGGATCCCTTCTCGCTTGTATCCATACTATGTTCCTGGTTTCTTTAATGTTCTCTATGTCTCAGTATTGCACCACCACTTCTGGAGTAATTCTCCAACTGTTAGCAATTCTCTCTTGGAGCTCGTTATAGTACTGTGTGAATATGCTTGCATTGGTACCTTTTATTTTGGGGTCCGATGTGCTCCCTAATGATGTGTATCGTGCTATGTGGAAACGACTGGTCCACTCCCAAAAATATGTGTACCATAGATCCCTCCATCCGATCAAGGCGATCAAGATTAGTACCCAAGAGTAGTGAAATTATGTTATGAGATCCTGCATGTCTCTGCAGTCATCAAGGAACAGGTTTAGCAAGTACAGGGCCTAGCTGAGCATAGTGCCCTCTGCACACTATGTTGTAGTCATGATGACCTTGGTAGGGACTTCCTCCTTGTGACACTCTCTATGTAGTTTACAAGCCATCAATTTGGTGGCCAGCCTTTTTCCTGGGTCATTGATGTGCTTGATAATGATTATGTGTGACCCTCGCTCTGTGCCATAGGTATTTTTCATCTCCTCTACTAGTGCCTTCTCCTTTTTCTTGTCATCAAGATATTGTGTTGGATTCTCCCCCCAATATGGCAGACCGATAATAAAAGCAATGATCTCCACGTCTATAGAGAAAAGATATTCCAGCCATAGGTAGCCTCCATGGGTGACTACCATCAATTGCATGATGCATTTGTTTGCTTCCCGGACCCTTCCAAAATCTGGAATGTCCACCAGGTTTAGAACTCCGGTGTTTTCCAATCGAGTTGCCCACTTCTTTGGTTGTAAAATGGGATCCCCAAAGGGCCCTATTCCTACACTGTCCAGGTAAACTTGCCTTGCAAACTATGGGAACTTGTCTACGTCGGCCATGTCGTGGTCCAAGTAGCGCAGTCTTTCCACACACCCCAGAAAGTTACGGGTGGCCCACAACCCTTATGGAATGCACGGTAGGACTATGGATATTGTAGCTTGTCTGCATGGTGACCTTGCTATGGGATGTTTTCCCTTCCATTGTGGTGGTTGGTTTGAGTTTCCATCCTTCATGGTTCCCTCATTGGCATAAGCTTTTGGCCAGTCAGTAACATCTTCTACTAGAACCTCCTGTTGTTTCTCAGGCTTAGTTGTGTGTGACTGTCCCAGCGTGGTCACTTCTGTTTGTTTTGGGGCTCTCCCATTTACCCTTTGGTTCCCTTTAGCATGTTCAGGTCATGAAGGATTACCTACGTCCTTGGCTTCTTGGCCCTGTCCAATTTCCTACATGTCTACATCCATGACAACCATTGTTGTTGGTTGGTATTCCTCCACCATGTGTGTGGGGCTCACTGGTTCCATGTGAGGTGAGGGAATGTCATCCAAGTTGACTAATTATGTATCCTTTATGGGTTCCTATTCCATTACCTGTGACTGTTGTGGTGCTCTGTGATGGCTTCAAGGTTTCCTGTAGGCCTGGATTAGCTCACCAAACTTGGGTGGTTCCATGGTGGTTAAGATTGATTTTTGATGAGATGATTCGCTATGTATCTCTTGCTAAATCGTTCTCCACTCTATATGCTCTATTTCTCTATGGTTCCACAATTTCAAAATAAGTGTTATGTTTTCCACATGCCTTCCTTATATAGCAAGTGTCGTGAAGCTTCTCAGAGAATCTATCGGAGTTGTGGTTTAAATGAAATGGTGCTTCCCGTGCCTGTGACATTCAATTTCCTCGACGTTGCCAGTTGTCGCGATTCATGCGAAGTCACTTCGAAATTTCTTGTCATTCAATTTTATCAAAGCCGCCATTTGATGTGATTAATGAGAGGTTTCTTCGAAAGTACCTGACATTCTATTTGATAGACACCGCCAGTTGGCGCCTTTTTGTCAAAACTGTCATTTTTCAAATTTCTTCCTTTTTCTGACTGTTGGTCCTTTTTCTGGTGCGATGGGATTTTTGAGTGCGCAGAAGCTTTGTCCTATCTCACCATTTCTTGGTGCGCAATGTGTCGGTCTTGTGTTGTGCATGGAATTTTCTCTTTTCATCCCGCTAACTCCCTGTTCGTTGCACTAACTCTCTTTTTTTCCTTTTCTTTTTTTTCTATCTCTTTCTTTACTGCGCGGTAACTTCCTAAGTGCTAGGAGGTCGAATTTCTCTATACAGTTTCATTCAACTCACATTGATTATTCCTATGAGTTTTGTACATCTTAAATCCTTCAATTGTACAGCTCCCCCATCTGTGAAAGTTTTCACTTTGTACGGACCCAACCAATGTACTCTGAATTTTCCTAGGTGCTGAAGAAATTTACTGTCGTACATCAAGACTAGGTATCCTTCCTTGAAAATATTCCTTTTAATATGTCTTTCATGCCAAGATTTATCCCTTTCTCTTTTTACCTCTTGGTGAAATCCTATTAGGATTCTATCTTCTTCCATATCCATCAGCTGACTTATTCGTTCTTTGATTATGCCTCGTTCTGTCATGTTGTTGATTGTTGCTACGCGCAGGATAGGTACCAAAAACTCTAATGGCACCACTGCTTCTTGTTCATATATAAACTTGAATGGTGTCTTTCATGTCAACTTTTTGCATGTATTCCTATATTCCCACAGTAGTGTTGGTATCTTCAAGTCCCAATCATCCCTGTTGATGTTACAAATATTTGTCAGTGCATTTTCTGGGATCTTATTAAAGGCTTCCACTCTTCCATTTTCTTGAGGGTGATATGGTGTACTCTTTTGATGATAGACTTCAAAATCCTCGGTCATAGCCCTAATAGTATTGTTAATGAAATGAGTGCCTTGGTCACTCATCAGAATCCTTGGGCATCCAAATCTAGTGATCACTTGTTCAAACAGGAAGTGCAATGTTGTCTCTCCATTGAAATCTCTTATTGGTGCCACCTCGGCCCATCTCGTTAGATACTCTGTCGCAATAATGATATACCTTGCTCCTGACCTCTTTGTTGGTGGGTTAATTTGTCCCAAAAAGTCTATTTCCCATTTTTCAAATACATGCAAGGTTACTTGTGGTCTTAGGGGAATCCATCCTATCTATTAGGTTTACCAACCCTCGAACATACATCACATCTCTGGCAGTAGTCCTTTTCATGTCTGGGAATGGTCGGCCACCATAGTCCTATGTGAAATACCTTCTACACGGTAACTTTTCCTGCATAATTCCCTCCTACTATTCCCTCATGGGCCTATGTTAAAATCCTAGGTCTTTCATGCTCTAGTACACATCTTCTAAAGATGCTATCTGCACCCATATTATATAAGTGTCTTTCAATCAATTGATAGTCTGTAGCTTGAGCTACCATATTTTTCTTCTATGCAATGTTGAATTCTTGTGGCGTGGTCCCTGTACTCAAGTATTGAATGATGTCAGCCAAATATGCATCAGCTACTTGGACTAAAAATAATTGTGCATCAAGGAAGTTTTCCTTTAAGTTCATGAGTTCCTCTCCATTAGTGATCCTTGATAGGTGATCAGGTCCTACATTCAACTTCTCTGTCTTGACTATTACTTGAAAGTCGAATTCCTAGAACAATAGTGACCATCTACAAATAATACCCCCAAACACTGGATTATTGACTAGGTATTTGAGGGTTGAATGATTTGTAAACATCTTGAAATGTTTTCCCAGTAATTAATGTCTAAACATATGGAGTGCATAAACCATAGCTAGGCCTTCTCTTTCTGTGGTATTGTAATTATGCTTTGACTCTGACAGTTTTCTGGTAGAGAATGTTATAGGATAGTCCAATTCCCCTATTCCTGGTTGTGCCAGAATAGCTCCAAGTGTTATAGTTGATGCATCTACATGCACATGAAATTTATTTTCCCAATATAGGAATACTAGTGTTGTTGTTGTTAGTATCTTCTCTTTTAGAGTGTCCAGTCCTCCCTGACAATCATCATTCCACTGAAATTTTCTATCTTTACTCAACAGTTTCTCCATTGGCACAGTGATCTGTGCATACCCTTTTATGAATTTCCTGTAGTATCATGTGTGTCCCAATATTTCTCTCAACTGGCATACTTATTTTGGTGGTGATATATTAACAATCACTGCAATCTTGGCAGGATCTACTAGTAACCCTTGTTTGCATACTATATGGCCCAATAGTGTCCCAAAAGGTGTTCCAAATATGCACTTATTGATATTTAGAGATATTTGACATTGCATGCATCTTTATAACATCAGCCTTAACACCTCTACATAGTCCTTCAATAGACTATATATTATCCAATCATCCAGGTATACTTACAAAAAATGATGGATGAATTCTTTAAAAGAATCTATGACTAATATTGTGAATAAAAGGCATGATTGTGCACTGGTAAGATCCCCATTATTTGGAAAAAGTGGTTTTGTACCTATCTTCTGAGGCTATATTGATCTTATGGTAGCCTAAGAATCCATCTGTAAATGAGTATGCTTCTCGGCCTCCTACATTCTCTAATACCTCATATGTGAAAAGGGTATGGAAAGGGTAATGAAGGAAAGAATAATTCAAATTCCTTATGTCGACACATATCCTTAGCCCTCCCTTATTCTTCTCCTAAACTACCATAGGGCTGACCCACTCAAATTCCTCCACTGGTTCTATGATTCTATCCTCCAACATCCTGACAATTTCTTCATTTACTTTCTGCTTATATATTGGGTTCATTCTATATGGTCATCGTCTGACTGATCTAGCCTCATATCTGAGAGGTATCGTCATCTCTCCTAACTCTCCTTCTATGCCTTTCATTTCTCTAAAGTTTGTTGGGAATAGGTCACTGTACTTGTGCAGTAACTCTATTATGTTTTCTATTGTTTGCTCATCCCAGTAGTCTACAATGCTATCCATTTTTTTATTCTCAATTGTCCTAATGTTAGCTTTCTTCACCTTGATTGGTGCAAAAAAATTGATTCCAGAGGTGGGCCTTCCACCTCTCTTTCACCTTCATCTTATTTAATCTGAATGTTGTGCAGGTCTTCTTCATTTGGTGCTTCTTCCTGCACATGGTAGCATGACAATAATTCTTTCACTGTCTATATGTTATGTTGTTGATATTCTGTCATGAGCTCAACTTCTAGTTCCTTAATGAATATCACCCCTCTGATTTGTTTGAGTGCTAAGTCTATGTTTGGGTTCTCATGTTCAAATGAGGAAGTGACTATAAAGTTATGTTGTATCATTTTCCATTCTGTAGTTCCTCTGTGCAGTTCCTTGTCTACATACCAATTTGTTGGGATTCCTTCTATTGTATGAATAAAGTGATAAGGCCATTCCTCTGGTGGTGTCATAATCCATAATGTTCTACACTTCTCTAAGTGTTCCAAAGGTGACCCCAGTCCATCATATATCTACATCATTTTTCTCTTCTTATCTGTGTCGAAAATAATGTGCATTAATCCTTTGCATTGGCATTAATTCCTAATGGTCTCTTTGTGCGCACCCCACCATCTTCCAAGTATTTCCTTGAGTGTTATGTCTAGAGATAAGAGCCTATGATTTGGTAACACTGCATCTTCATATCTTGTTAGGAATTATTCTAATTCCTTCACCGCATGAAAGCTAGGAGGTTCTCTTATCTTCATCCCTACCCATTGTACTATGTGGTCTATTCTTGCGCATCTTCTTGTGGAGACTTCATGTAATCTTTGCTGCCAATTTCCCAACCTTGTATCTGAGTCTAATGTGCATGATGTGATACTTATCCAACTAATTACCCCATCTACAGTTGGATCCACGTAGTATTCTTCTCGTGTGGTAGTTCTGTATATCTAGTTAATTTCCTCCAGGTCTAATCAAGTGGGTTATACAAACTTTTCACCTTCTGATGGATCTAATGGTGCAATGACTTTGTATTCTCTAGACTTGAATGTCATAATCCTCGTATTCAAATTGATTATGGTATGATTGTCGAACACCCAATCCATTCCAATAAATGATGGATAAGGTGTTGTGCCATCCACTATTTCTATCACTTTGAAGTCTTCCTTGGTTCGCACTCCATCCAGATCTACTGTCACACCCTTTAGCCTTCCAATTGGTAGAACTCTGTGTTGATTTTCTAGTTTCAGTTGAACAAGTGAATATCCTAATGTGGGATCTCCCATACATTGTCACGTCTTCTTGGGTAACGCATTCACCTTAGAGCCTAAATCTAGTATGATGTCCCCCATATTCAAATCTTCAATGTTGGAATTTAATCTAAATTCCCTACTTGTCCTCCTTCTTGTATGCAGTTGATTGACTATTTTTTGTTCTAATTTCTCCTCTTCCTCTAAGTTACATCTTTCTAGCATATTTTGAAAAAATTTAACAGATGATTGTTCTTTTAATAACTTAACACGGGAGTGCATAAAATCCTTTATGGTACTTACTTTTCCTAGGGGTTGTGCTTCATTAGTATGATCCAGTAATGAAGGCATCTCATATGTTGGTCTGTCCTAAGTATGTTGCGCAGTTGATGTAGATGCAATGTCTAGCTTCAGAAATTCTTGTCTGACTTGCTTGAATATCTCTTTTTTGTTTTGCAAATCAAACTGCTTCTGTGGTTCATCATTCTTCTTCACCCATTGGTGTTGTTTTGGATCCTATCTTACTGCGTTATTTTCTGTCTTAGTTCCTCCATGCGTAACTATGTTGATATTTCTTCAGTCATCCCTTGCTTTCGCAGAAATCCACTAAACATTCTGATTATTATGATTTCTCTTTTCTTGGATCTTCTCCAATAGTGTCGAACAATCTTTTGTATCATGATCTAATGCATGACAATATATACATGTCACAGGTGGAAGTGGACATTCTCTTTCCATTGGTGCTCTTCCTGTAACATCCCCGGCCACCTATGGCGGGCCATTCTACTCCAAAAAACACTTTCATTCTCTGCTCAACATATTGTAACATACCCAATATCCAACTGAGCTAGGCCACATAAATTTTTTGAACTGCATGCAATTAAAACATATACACACAGAACTCTTGCGGAGATTTATATATAAAACATAAACAGAAAAATACATAGTGTAAATACACATATCCATACGGAAATGAAAGTAAACATATACATGCATCATATGTAGGCAATACCCATAAATATAAACATAGTTATAAACCACACATAGGATAAACCCATAAAAATACACACGTAAATAATAATGCAACATGTAATTTTATCACACAATTGCCACTTATCTTGGTAAGAATATCACCAACTGCGTGCAGACCTTCCATGAACCTCCTAGCCTTATACCACACTACTCATCACTCTCAGCAGCGGGTCACCCCCAAGCTGGGACTAAAATCCACTCGGGTAAAGGGATTCCTAACCAGGCTAATGTATCACAGACAACAGGAAAGACCTCGTCACAGGTGCCAACTCAAACTCACAGCCTACAGTCCCTCATTCCCCATATGCCTGTCCCACCCCAAGAAGTGTGCCCCTTCTCTGCTTAATAGTCCTTCGGCTGCCCCACTTCCTTTCTGGGCTTCAACAACACATCAGACAGGAAGTCTCAGAGCCCTGTAGTTGTAGTTTAGCACCTTCAGGAAATCAATTCCCAACAATTATCTTACCTAGAAAGATTGCTCACAGGCATGAAAACCCACCTCATCAACATCCCATGGGCCTGACAACCTGCTTCTTCAATCTAGCTCCCAAGCTAACCAACTACACAAACAGGTATGGGTATGGATACAGGTTCAGGTACAATGACATGAAGGTATGGAGGATAGCTCAATGAGTGTCAGAATGACGATGGAGTGATTTTTTGAATGATGGAAGGAATAATGGAAAATGAACTAAGTCCAACAATATGTATGCATCTCCCCAACTTGAAACTTGTCATGTCGGGAGCTAGTTTGGCCCACTTGTCCCCATCCTTAGAACTTAGGATAAAATAATTATCCATGCTTTATACTTTAATAAATAATAATATAATATTCTATTTTGTCTTAGGCTCCCTAACTTATCCCTTTTTCTTAACTTTAATCCCCCCCTTTTCCTACCTAGTGGAGTTTAGTCCCCCATACTCTTTTATCGTGATCAATCTGGGCACAACGATGTATTTTATATTAATAATGAGACATATACAAAAATAGTTTCACTGGCCTTTAACATCTAGGCTCTCTGGCCTAATACAAACATAAGCCTCCTAGATTATAATAACTAGCTCACCAGCCTATAAAACACAACATATACACAAAGGCTCCTTGGCCTCAAAATTGCATGCACTTAAGTTGTTGCGCATGGTATCCTTGAATGTGCACACTTCCTCATTTTACTGCACAGCACATGTGCGCACTATACCATGGAAGGTACATACTAAAATCATATCAAACAACTCACCAACTTAAGTACACTTTCATTTACATTTACAACTGGGTTCGGCCTAGGGATATTACAATCCCCTCCATTTATTTATACACTATTCTCGGTGCATTATGTACACATATACAACAAATTTCAAAAATCCTCAAAAAGATGTGGTTATTCTGCCTGCATTGCATCCTCATACTCCCAAGTAACATCCTCAAAACCATACCAGTTCCATTGGACCTTTACAAGCCCTATGGCTCGATTCCGGAGTTGTTTGATTTTCCGGTCCAAAATGTGTATCGGATGCACTTTGAAAGTGCCTTCTTGCTCCACTTGAATCACATTGCAATCAATAACATGATTAGCATCAGTTATATATTTCTTGAGCAATGATACATGGAATACATTATGACCAGACATAGATGCAGGCAATGCAATCATATAAGCTACTAGACCAATCATTTCTAGGATTTCAAATGGCCCACAATAGTGAGCTACCAACTTTGAACAAGTTCCCAACTTTAGGGAACTTCTATTGGCCTTCACTTTCAAGAATACACTGTCCCCAACTTTAAATTCCCTGTGCGTTCTGCCCTTATCACCATAGTTTTTCTGCCTATCTTGGGAAGCCTTTAAATTTTTCATTATTTTCAACATTTTCTCTTCCATTTCCCTAAGAAAATCCATCCCAACCACTTCTCTATATGATGGGTTATCCCATCTTACCGATGTTTTGCACTTTCTGCCATAAAGTGCCTCAAATGGGCTCATATTTAGATATGTTTGGTACCCATTTTTATAAGCAAACTCTACCAAGTGTAGGTAGTCTTTCCATTTTTATGGTTTATCCATCACAGACATCCTCAACATATCTTCAATCACTTGATTCAACCTCTATGTTTGTCCATCTGATTATGGATGATAAGTTGTACTAAAATTCAAATTTGTCCCAAGTACATTAAATAATCCTTTCTACAAATTTGAGGTGAATTTTGGATCTCTGTCAGACACAATTGTCTTGGGTATGCCATGTAATCGAGAAATTTCTCTCTTATAGACATCAACAATGTTTTCTTCCTTGGGATTTATCTTAAATGGAATAAAATGGGCATCTTTAGTAAGCTTATCCACCACTACCATGATAGAATCGTGTTGCTTGTTTGTTCTTGGCAGTTTGGTAATGAAATCCATTGTTACATCTTCCCATTTCCACTCAGGAATGGGTAAATGATATGGATTTTATGAGAAGAACAAAATGACTACAGATTATTAATAGGTTCTTAACACAAAATAATAGAGATACAGTAAAACTGGTTTTCTATTAAATAAAGAAATAAGTTGAAACTGTAAAATGAAGCGAAAACAAGCTTGCTGGAATGGTGTCGGCTTATCTCTGAGAAGAGATGTGACGGTTGTGCTCATTCGCAAGAAGATAATTACAATGAGGATCTGAAGGAATTTTTACAATAAACAAGAATTCCAAAAAAACCTAGACATCCAAAAGCCTAACCCTAGGAGATGAAGCGCCAAAAGTCATGTGAGCCCCATTTGGGTAAGTTAGTACATCAACTTCCCGAGGTCGTAACTTTTGCATACGATCTCCGTTTTAAGTGTACGATAGTCTGTTGGAAAGGTATCATCAAGGAAATTCATTTTTGGGGCCCAATCATTCCTTTGGCTATATTTTAGAATCTTGATCTAAAAAACCTTCATTTAGGCCCTCAAGATGGTCCGAGAAGTTAAAACTACTAAAAATAGTAAATTGCCAATATTGTCAGAAAACTGTTTTGAGCCAATTGGAAGAGGTGGGTGGCCACCGATATCCACCTATATCAATCCTCCCTCCTTAGGAAGAAATGGTCTCCATTTTGTTGAGTTCCCCATCAGATGAGGAACTTTCTGCTGAATTTGGCCCTGGGTGAGCCACTTGCCTTGGTGCAGGAGCTTCCCTACTTTGACGACTCGATAAAGATAAATCCTATGTTGTTAAGTGCCCTTGATATGTGTGTCCACAATATAGTCATTGGATTTCTATTGTAAGTAGTCGGGGTTGATCTCTATTGGTGTCAACTACTCTTCTATATCTGAGGTGTCCAATAATGGTGGGAAATAAGCGTGAAGGAGATCCACGTTGAACACTGGGTGCAGGCCAAGGAAAGGAAGAATGTTGAGCTCAAAATAATTATCCCCACGGCCGTGGTGATGGTGTATGACCCATAACGGAGTGGGAGAAGCTTCATATGGGGTCTTGTAAGGTGTTCTTTCTACAAGTGCAACCAAACTTTGTCGCCCACCTAAAACTTATGTGGAACTCGATGTTGATCATGGCGCTGCTTGTACTTTTCATTGGACTTTTGTAGGATATCGTGAAAGTATTGGTGGATGTGCTGGATCCGCTCAATGAACCAGGTGGCTTTGTCAGCTTCATTTGGAGAAGGATATGAGTCGGTCGAGGTGACTGCAAGGGGAAGTGCAACATTTATGGGACACAATGGTTGGAATCCCAACCCCACCTGAAAGGGGTTGTGGCCAGTTGAGCTATGCAGGGCTCAGTTGTAGCTATGTTGGACATAGGGAAGGCTCTCATCCCATGTGTGAGGGTGCTTTGAATTATACATGTGAAGTATATGCACAATTATTTGATTGACGACCTCTATTTGGCCATCTGTCTTAGGATGGAAAGCCATGGATTTGGTGAGCTTGGTTTCCAGCAGTGACTAGAGGCTTGACCAGAATGTGCTGAGAAATCGACTGTCCCAATATGAGACAATATTTTGGGGTATTCCAAAATGTACTCAGACTCATTCAAAGAATATCTTTCCAGTGGCCTCTGCTGTGATGTTATTCTTCCAAGCAACCAGAATCGCCATCTTAGAAAAGCGATCAACAACCACAAAAACACAGTCATTTCCCCGCTTGGTGGACAGGAGGCCCAACATGTAGTCCATTGAGATGGATTCCCATGGCCTGTCAAGAGTAGGAAGAGGGGTTTACAGGCCCTATTTCTTAGTGGTCGGTTTGGCAATAGCGCAGGCAGTGTAGGACCTGATATACTTGTTGACCTCTTTTCGAATTTTTGGCTAGTAGAAATGTTTTTGTAGCATTGCCACTATATTTTCGATGCCGAAGTGTCCTGCCACCCAACTGTAGTGGGCTTCCCAGATCATATTCACTCACTCACTTTATGGAACACAATTATGGCCCAGACGACACAACAACCCATCCTGAAGATGGAAATTATCGACAACTTCGTTTCCACCCAACATTTGGTAGGTGGTGGCGAAGTCCAGGTCTGTCTCATAGAGTTGGGGCCATCCAAAGGTCTCATGGTCACAGGATTCTAGCACCATGGTGAGTGTCGTGACTAGAGGTCTACTGAGGCAATCAAGAACACGATTGGTGCTTCCTGTTTTATACTTGATGTTGAGGTGGAATTGTTGCACGTATGTGGACCACTTTTGATGACGATCATTCTACAATTTTCCTTGTGTCTGCATGAACTATAGTGGCTTATGATTAGTGTGGATGATTGTCTCCTTCCCAAGAATGTAATGTCTCCAATGGTGACAGGCTTGCACAATGGATTACATTTATTTTTCGTAAGTAGGAAACTTACGGACAACATCTGATAGTGTCTCACTATGATAGGCCATGGGGTGGTCGTGTTGAGTGAGAACGACGCCCACTACATAGTCTGAAGCATCTGTCTCGATCTCAAAGGGTTGTTTCAAGTATGGTAGTGAAAGTACTGGGGCTGAGCACAAATGCTTCTTCAAATCGTCAAACGCTTKTTGTTGGGACCGGCCCCACGCAAATTTCTCCTTACCACCACCCCTCATTATTTGGCTAAGGGTCCATGCAATATGAGAGAATCCCAACACGAACCTGTGGTAGAAATTGGCAAGGTCCAAGAAGCTCTGAATATCAGTGAGTGTGGTTGGGGTTGGCCAGTCATGGATGACTTGGATCTGGCTGGATCCACATGTACCCCATGATGATCAATTATGTATCCCAAGTAATGGACCCTGTCCATATCAAAGTAGCATTTTTCCAAGTTGGCATATAGCTTGTGTTGTCGCAGGTTGTGCAGAACCTATTGAATATGTTGTAAGTGTTTGGCCCAAGTCTTTTTGTAAATGATAATGTCATCCAGATACACCACTACAAAATTATTTGTGAATGGTCACAAAATATCATCCATCATCCTCATGAAAGTGGCTAGATAATTTGTCAAACCAAAGGGCATGACCAACCATTCAAAAAGGCCTTCCTTTGACTTGAAGGCAATTTTCCATACATCTGTCTATTCTATCAGGACTTGGTGGTAGCCAGACTTCATATCAATCTTACTAAAGTATTTGGCCCCCGTGAGTTGATCAAGGAGGTCATCGATTCGAGGAATCGGGTACCAGTTTCTAACTCTGATTTTATTCAGAGCCCGATAATCAATGCAGAGTCACTAGGTTCCATCTTTCTTCTATACCAGCACGATTGGGCTCCCACAAGGTGATGATATGGGACGGATGTGCCTCTTGTGGAGAAGTTCTTGGATCTATCACTTGATCTCCTCATTCTCTAACAAAGAGTGACGATAGACTGGCCCATTGGGTAGTGATGCATTGGGGGTCAGATCGATGGGGTGCTTGAACTAGCAGTGCAGAGGTACCGTGGTAGGTGAGGAGAAGATATCTGAGTATTCTTTCACGACCTTATCTACTTGCTTCTACTGTGTGGAGAGGTTGGTCGCAGAGACCCTAGATGTGGCTGAGATCTTTTACTTATTCTGAGAGTGAATCACGACGAAGATGAACTTTCTCGTCTGAGAGATGACCTTCCTACATTTCTTAGCAGAGATCAAGGAAATAGCACTAGGTGGGACTACCTCGGGTATCCTTCACAATTTCCTGTTCAAAGTAATAATAACACTATGAGGCCTAGACTCATATACATGTCGTTTCCATAAATAAGGTTGGCCCAAAATAACATCACAAAATTTGAGAGGAGCAAAATCACACAATACCTCATATTTGAAGGGCTTGATGCCATATGACAGTCGACATTGTTGGCTGATGCGGAGATCAGTTCCTTCATGGAGCCATCCAATGGTGTAGGGTTGTGGGTGCGTTGTTGTCAGCAGGGCCAACCGCTTGATGACCTCTATTGATATGAGGTTCTTTTGGCTAACGCTATCCATGATGAAGTGAAACAGGATGCCTTTTACCCACATCTATGAATGGAAGAGGAGTTCTCCTTTTTTTGGCTCTTCTGGTTCACCAGGCTGGAGCTTGGTGGTAGAAACGGTGGCAATGGGTTCCGTGTAAATGATCTTTATTCCTCTTTCTGGTTCTCGCTCAGAGTCTGAACCTGCATCTGAGTCAGAGGCTTTTACTTCGGCTACCAGTGACTACTTTGAGTGGCAGTCAACAACGTTATTCCAAGGGCTCTTATGGAAGTCGCACCACTTCTCAGTATCTTTCTTTGTCTTTTCGATGTCCTTATTTTCTTACACCTTGGACTGGTTGCCCTGATACTGTCCATATTTTCTCTATCCTTTGTTTTTTGGGTTGGGGCCACCCTTTCCTGGATTTTGTTGTGAGGGTTTCCTAGGCCCAAATTGCCACATCTTTTGTTTGAGCTTTTGCTCGATTTTGA
>JZKD02S1733654.1:678692-702937 GCA_000966675.3 Picea glauca | reverse complement strand
TTAAATAAAAATAATAATATTAAAAATTTTAAAAATAAATATTACATACAAAATAAACATGTCAACATAGGCATATCAATTAACTAAAAATCTCCTTGGTGTAGTTAAATTCACCCTGACAACACATAAAGTGATAATTAAAAATGAAAACACAACTTTTTAGTGTAGATTCTACCTCTATGATGTCTCAAAATGAAATGTTAAAATAGAAGAAAAGAGGTTTATAAACGAAAATTTTGAAAAATAAAATCATTCAGATTTTATTTTTCAAACTTATTTTTCTACGAGTGATTAATATAAAAATTTCATTAATTATATATATATATATATATATATATATATATATATATATATATAATATGTTAGTTCATTAATCTATTAATTAACTATAATATATATAATGTTAGTTCATTAATCTATTAATTAATTATAAATATAAGTGAAATTATTATGTTAATTTATTTATAAAAATTAAATTTGAAAAAAAGTAAAATCAAATTTAATTTTTCTTTTCCTAATCATCCTTTCAATAATATAAAATGATTTATAAAGTGAAATAATATAAAATGATTTTAAAAGTGAAATTCTTATGTTATTCTACTCCATTATACTAATGTGCATATGATAATCTAATCATGTATTAATTATATATACTGAGTTTATAAAAACTAAATTTGAAAAGAGTAAAATGAAATCAATATTTAGTAGTTTTCATAATCAACATTTCAATAATATAAAATGATTTATAAAGCGAAATTCTTATGTTAATCTAGTCACCTATATAGCAAAATTCTCATGTTAGTATAGGCACCTATAATGAGTGTAGGGGAGTGTATAAAGACTAGAAATAGTAAAATCACTTTATTTATATTACATTAGTTTTTATAATTATTATTACAATAAAATTAAATAAAATCATATATAATTTTTAAGGTGAAATTGTTATGTTAATAATATTTTTGGTTGAAGGTGGTAAAATTTATTTAGTTGTTAATCGATAATGATAATTACAATAATCATTATTGGTTGTTATTCATGAATGCAGGTTAACTTATCATCGTTTTTTAAGGAAAACCATGCTACTAAAATAATTTGCTAGTGGTCCATAAGGGGGCATAATTTCACTCCTCTCAGATGTCTTTGGGTGTTGGGCTATTAACCTATTTCCTTACATCTCAGGAAGACCATTTCTTCACCAAATAGAAGTAAATTTAAATATTACTCTAGGACCAATATTAATCTACTTACTTATATAGGTGTAGGTGAATGTATAAATAAATAATTTTATATCAAAATCACTAGAAATAATTGTGTCAGTGTGTTGACATTTTTACATGTTACATGATGATGATCATTATGATTCACTTAGATCAACTTTGGTTTATTAAATTTTAAATAAATACATAATTTTGTTGGACAATTGGTTTGGATAGTTGGTTGTCATTGATGTCAACCCTTGGAAAGTGATCTTAGAGATTGATGTCAACCCTTGGAGAGGTCCAGAGATGTTGGACAGTTGATTGACATTTGTATGATCGATATTGATGGTGAGTTAGTTGGGTACATTTGATTTAGTCTACATGTAGCCCCGTAGGTGTGGTTATGGGACCCAAAGTTGATTAAGGAATATGGATGTGAAGGACAGTGAAATTGCAAGTAAGACTATCATAGATGGATATTATATGTCATGTCGTTTCCAGTGATATGTGGAACACCACATGGTTCCTCATGTTTAGGGATATATGGCTTTGTGAAGTTGGAAGCCTCGAAGAATGGTCAAGAAGCCCCTAGTTGGTTACAAGTATTTAATTAAAGGGTAAAGTGGTTGTAACAAGAAATTTCAAGAATCCCTAAAGTTAAGGAAAGAGGTCCTAAAGTTAAGGAAATAGGTTACTTAGAAAAAGTATAAATACACCTCAAGCAGTCTCTCATAAGAACATGATTCATACAAACAAGTTCATTGAATATCTGCTTTGGGGAAAATTCCCCTAGTCAAGGTTTAATGGCTAGGCAAAGCAATTAATCCTTAAAAGACAAAAACTGACATATTATTACCCAAATTCACAAAACCCTAATGATTTCTTTTAAATAAGGGAAACACAGAAAAGATGAAGAATGACACCTTGTATCATTTCGTTTGTAGTAGATCCCCTTTATCCGTTGTTCTCTCTTGAGTTGCAAGCCTCCTCCCAAAGCTGACTTGAAACAACACATAAAACAATCTACAAGAGCATGTATGAAATCATTATAAACATAAACATGTACTAATTCTCATGAAATAAGTTATAAAAATTCAAAATTATTCATAAGAAGATAGACACATGAATTGGGAAATGAAAGCTCTCTTTTATTGATAGCATGTAAAGAAGATTACAACCAGAATATTTGATGTTGACATCGCTCAACAAACCTCGCCTGGGTTCCTCCAATAAGACTCCAAGTGCATTAATCCCACAATCACTAAGAAATCCTCACAATCAACATGCAAAACTAAGGGGTTTGATGGATTGCTTAAAGAGGATGAGACACTGAGAATGTTGAGGATGGATACTCAAAAGTGGATGCATAGGCTCAAAGAGAAAGAAGGAGAAATTTGGGCAGATTTTCTTTGTTTCTTCATTCTATATCCTCCAATGACCCCACTAGGGCCTTTTTTATATGGAAAATAAACGGTTATTCGGTTATGAAAAGGGCTACATGAGGTAAAAATGGTTGTGCAACCCATCATAGCCCGTAAACCCCGATGGGAATCACATTTTTTTATTTTTTTTCAACTTTTGTGAATGTATGTTGGTTGCATATTTATCAGCTTGTGTATGTATGTGTGATGCATGTGTATCAGGGCACGTACACCTTGAAAAAATGAGTTTTTAAAAAGGAAACTCAACAAAAGTGATTTGCAAGTGTGTATATTGTTGGGTATGTGCTATATTCTTTGCATGACTAGTGATAGTGTATGCTACGTTGCACCGAGAGCACAGGAGTTCAGGGGCAACGCCCTTGATAATTTTTGTTGCATTTTTTCCTCGTTTTTCATTTCACCTCAATTTTTGTGTCCATTGTTGGGAGGTTTTTCGGCACAAGGTTTTTGCCGATGGTTTTCTATTTTCAGTTAAGTAATTATGGTTGTTGACTAATCCAGGTCATTGGGTTAGGGTTTTGGATGTTGTTAGCTCCTATATGTATATTGTATTGTAAACAATGTATCTTGATGAATGGATATAAAATATGTTGGTTTTCCTAGTTTGGGTTTCCAAGGGTGAAATCTATGTGTAATGTGTGTATTTTCCATTGTATCTTTTTTGTTCTTTTATTGAAAATCTATTTGTAGTAAAATATTGTACAAGGTTAAAATCTACGTTTGGTATCAGAGATTTGTTGGCTTTAGGGGGATGCCTTTGTGGTCAAGGGTTTGGCTCGGGACTGTGATAAGCCTTGTTACACTGGGAGATCTAAGGTATTGATTTTTCAGGTGAAAATAAATGGAGAGCAGATTGAAAATGGATATCAAGAAGTGTAATGGGAAAGTTTTGAGCTGTGGAAGCTCAAGATGGAAGATCTGTTGGTGTACATATATCAGTGGATCATGGTGGATCCAGGTACTTCACCTAAGGAACTTCAGCAGATGAATGGAAAAAGTTGGATATGAAGGCAAAGAGCACAATCGGACTATGTCTCTCAGATTCAATATTACTGAATGTGTAACGTCCCCAGCCACCCAAGCTGGGAAGCACCACCACAAAACTTTCATTCTTCGTTCTGATAATCAATCTACCATACCCAAGCATAGACCTATTAGGTTATGTCAGACATAGTTCTTTTGCAGAACATCACACATATAAACTTAAACAACTAATATGCATTCTATTATTACACAAATTAAATCTGGAAATCAGAGTAAAACATACATGCAACAACACATGCCATTCTTATAAATATGAATACATGTACATGGTAAAAATTAACATAGAAATGGTACTTATATTTTTATGAGAAGACCACCAACTACATGCAGACCTTCCATGAACCTCTCATCCTTAGACCACCCTACTCCAAGCTATCAGTAGTGGGTCACCCCAGAGCTGGGACTAAAATCCACCCAGGGTAAAGGGATTCCTAGGCTAGGTTGAGACTACGGAAAGATGCACAATGCAACAAGAAATATTCCTTCCCAGGAGCCTACTTATGCCCACCTCTCACAAACTCTCATTCCCCACATGCATGTCCCACCTCAGGAATATACACCTTCATTGTTTCATAGTCCACTGACTACTCCACTTCCCTTCCAGGGCTTCAACAACATGTCGGATTAGGAATTCCCAGAGCTCTATAGCTATTGTTGGACTCCCTCCAGGAGAAATCACTTCCCCAAAAATCTTTCTTACCTGGAGAGAGTTTCTCACAGGCATGACAACCTGCTTCTTCAATCCATGGGCCTGACAACCCGCCTCTTCAAACCACATGCAAGACAACTTGCTTCTTCTGTCCAACTCCTAAGTCAAATGGATAACCATAATAGAAAAATCAAGTATGGGCTCTAGTAATGACAACAATCCACACCAATCTAGAGAAATCATGGGTAGCAACAACAAAATGGCTAAGGTGTGATCTAGCTCAGGCACTGCGTAGTCGTGCTGGGTTCAAAAGAAAAACAGGTTAGCTTCATAGGTTTTCAGGTTTTAGAGGTTGCAGAGGTCAACAATGGAGGTCATGGCTTAGATCGTGAGTGCATGCATGCATGGGAAGGATGGAAAGAATGGAGAATGAACCCCCAAAACGATGGATTCCCCCCCATAAAAATGCATGCGCCCAGGTTGACACATGTCTCTCTTGGGAGCTCATTCCTCTCCACTCGGAGTTCGTTCCTTTCCCCAAAGGAACTTAGGATAATAGGGGTTATTTCCACAAACCTTAGTATTTTAGGAAAATATATTATAATATTCCCTTGGAAATAATCCCTCTATCTTAGCCCTTTTTCCTAGCCTCTCAGCCCCATCCCTTTCCCTACCCAGTGGAGCTTAGTCCCCCATAAATCTTTCTTCGTGGTCGGTCTACACATATCAATGTAATTATATTAATGATGTGATTATTTACATATACAAAATTAGGCTCCCTAGCCTTCAACATCTAGGCTCTCTGGCCTAATAAACACATAGGCCTCCCAAATTATAGACACTTGGCTCACCAACCTATAAAAATCATTACAATTCAACATGGGCTCGACCTTGGGGTATTTCAATCCCCTCCCCTTATTTATGCATTGTCCTCAGTGCATCTTACTTACATAATATCAACAAGATTTCCAAAATCTTCAAAACGATGTGGGTATTCCACTTGCATAAAATATTCATGCTCCCAAGTTGCATCCTAAGAACCGTACCAGGTCCATTGGACCTTTACAAGCTCTATGGCTCAATTCCAGAGATGTTTGATTTTTTGGTCCATAATACGTACTAGATGCACTTGAAAAGTGCTTCCTTGCTCCACCTGAATGACATTCCAATCAATAACATGATTAGCATCATGTATATATTTCTTGAGCATTGATACATGGAATACATAATGAATAATCATAGATGCAAGTAATGCAAGCATGTAAGCTACTAGTCCAATCCTCTCTAGGATTTACAACGACCCACAATATCTGGCTGCCAACTTGGAATAGTTTCCCAACTTTAGGGAACTTTTGTTGGCCTTCACCTTCAAGAAAACATGATCACCCACTTTAAACTCCCTATGAGTTCTACCCTTGTCAGCATAGATTTTCTACTTGTCTTGGGCAACCTTTAAATTATGTTTTATCTTCAAAATTTTCTCTTCCATTTTCCTGAGCAACTCTGGCCCAACTACTTCCCTATCTTCTAGGTATTCCCAGCTTATTGGTGTGCTTCACTTTCTGCCATAAAGTGCTTCAAATGGTCTCATCTTTAGTGATGCTTGGTACCCATTGTTGTAGGAAAATTCTACCAAGTGTATATAATATTCCCATTTAGATGGTTTGTCCATCACGTACATCCTTAGAATATCCTTTATCACTTGGTTCACCCTTTATGTTTTCCCATCAGACTTGAGATGATAAGTTGTGCTGAAGTTCAGATTTGTTCCGAACCCTTTGAATAATCCCTTCTAGAACTTTGAGGTAAAATTTGGGTCTCTGTCAGACATAATTGTCTTGGTTATTCCATGCAAGTGTGCTACTTCCCTCATATAAATATCAACAAAATTGGTTTCCTTGTGAGTAACCTTCATAGGAATGAAATGGGTAGATTTAATAAGCTTTTCCACCACCACCATGATAGCATCATGATGCTTGTTTGTTGTAGGAAATTTGGTGATGAAATCCATTGTCACCACTTCCCACTTCCACTTAGGAATTGGAAATAGATGTAGCAACCCAACAGGGTGTCTATCCTCAGCCTTGACCTTTTGACACTCCAAACATTTAGCAATGTACTCAACAATCTTCTTCTTCATGCCTAGCCAATAATATTGGCTCTTGACTGCTGCTACTATTTTTTGTTATCCTGGGTGTCCCGCATAAGGTACATTATGCATATCTTTCAAAATCATACTCCTCAATTCATGAGAATTGGGTACATAAATTATTTTCCCATACAAGAGAATTCCATCATTTCCTAATTCATAATCTTCAACTTTCTGTTGCATTTTACCTTGTTGTAATTTTGTTACCAACTCCATGTACTGAAAATCTACTTTTGTAGCCTCATAAATTCTTCTTTTAAGATCAGTTTGATACATGCTAATGGTTGTAGCATGCAGTTCATGCACTCTCCTGTTGAGTGCATCAACCGCTTTGTTTTCTTTTCCTTTTATGTGATTAATATCAAATTCACACTCACAGAGGAATTCTAACCATTTGCTCTACCTGGAATTTAAATTTGGCTGATCAAACAAGTATTTCAGACCATTATGGTCTATCCTCAGCTCAAACCTCTTTCCCATGAGGTAGTGCCTCCACTTCTTCAAGGTGTGCACTATGGATGCCAACTCCAAATCATGAGTGGCAGAGAGCCTTTCATGCTCGTTCAATTTTTTGGATTCAAAACATATCACAAACCCATTCTGACGGAGGAATCCACCAAGTCCTTCTTTGCATGCATCAGTGAAAACCACAAAATATTCATTTGGATCAACAATCCTCAAAATTAGAGCACTGGTTAACAAATGCTTCAATTGCTGGAATATATTTTCATATTCTATTGTCCATTGAAACTTCACCCCCTTCCTTTGCAAGGAAGTTATTGGGTGAGCAATCCTCGAAAACCATGCAATGAATCTTCTGTAGTAGCTAGCTAGACCCATGAAGGATCTGACTTCGGTCACATTCTTAGGTGTTTTCCACCCTTTAATGGCCTCAATCTTTCCAGGGTCCACTGCTATCCCTTCTTTAAATATGATATGCCCCAAATAATGAATTTGGTTATGATAAAATGAGCACTTGCTCAATTTGGAATACAACTAGTGCTCTCTTAACATTTGTAGCACCATCCTCAAGTGATGGTCATGTTCTTCTTCTGAATTGGAATATACAAGGATGTCATCCAAAAAGACAATGAAAAACTTGTCTAAATATTCTCGAAAAACACCATTCATTAAGCACATGAAAACAAATGGTTCATTTGATAACCCAAATGGAACCACTGTGAATTCGTAATGACCATACCTTGTCCTGAAGGCGATATTTTTGGTGTCTTCATCTCTGATCCTTACTTGATGGTATCTCGAACTGAGATCAATCTTTGAGAATATTATTGCAACCTTTAACTGATCAAATAGATCATCAATCCTTGGCAAAGGATACTTGTTCTTTATAGTTACCTTATTCAATTGTCTGAAGTCGATGCACAATCTCGATGTCCCATATTTCTTCTTCATAAATAAAATTGGGGCACCCCAAGGTGTCACAATTGGGTGTATATACCCCTTCTTCAGAAGCTCTTCAAGCTTCATTTGCAGCTCCTTCAGCTCTGGTGTACTCATTCTGTAGGGAGTCTTTGACACTGGAGCTCCTCCAGGAATCAAATTAATAGAGAAATCAATATCTCTCTTTGGGGGAATTCCTTGTATCTCTTTAAACACATCCTCAAAATATTTTAGCACTGCATGATCGTCAAGATTTGGCACCTTATCCTTAGGTTCTTCCTCCATATGGACTGAAAATATTTGACAACCCTTCCTATAACACTTCTTCAACTGCATTGTTGAGATCTATCAGACAGTAAATGCTTTGGGAATTCCTTGGACTATTCTTGGGTTCCCTTCCTCATTCAAGAAAGTAAATGCATTGTTATGACAGTCTAAGACAACGTGTTGTTGGTCCAACCAATCCATACCTATTAGATAGTCATATGAACCCAAGTTAAGGATGTTCAAATCCGCCTTGGTACTCATCCCATTCATGTCCACTGAACATTATTTAACCAACTCAACAAATTTTCTCTTGCTTCCTGTAGCCAACTGCACCAACCAATATTTCCCATACTTTCTTCTTGGAAAATGCAATCCTTAGGATCTATATAACTATGACTAGCTCCTGAATCTATTAAAATAGTAAAGGCATGGTTATTGATTATACCTTCTATTATTACTAGGAGTCACCTTCAGATTGCATGGAAGGCAAGCCCAATACCCATCAATTTATAAGTGAATGTAAGGGTGTTTAATGGGTCAAATGGAAAATAACTCAAGTGATAAGGTTCTAACTCAGATAACAAGGCTAGCATACACCAGGAATTAAGGTCTTGGCTTATTTCAATCAGTAGTTTTGGAATAAGTATGAATAGAGGGAAGACTTGAATAAGAGAAGTGTAAGGGATATTGTAAACATCATGTCAATAGGATCCTAAGGAGGAAAGCTTCTTAACACAAGATCTTCTTAAAGTAAGAAACTAAGGAAGCTAAATAATTATCATGATAACATAATGATCAAACATCCATCATAACATCACCACAATCATTCATGTGAATCATTCAAAGCATGAACATTTAGCATCAGAAGCAAATAGACTGAAAGAGAAGTCGATTTCTATTAGTCAAAAAGTATTAAGTCCATTACATCACTAGATCACAGTTACTTCATCAAAATATTACAATATAAGGGATCCTTGCTCAACCATATGAACCTACTAAAGCAATTGATCTATCTATTTATAACAAAAGGGAGGCAACAACTGGAGGTATGAGCTGGCCTCCTTCCCTAGAAAAACTCCAAACATTTATTTGATTTAATAACTTATCTAACCACCTATGCTATAAAACAAGAAAATGTTGGTAACTAATCCAACTGAACTTCAAACTAATTTGATTCCCTTTGTTGTGCAACTCTTTGTTCACCATGTGTCTTTTAAGTCATGTGGTTGTATTCATGATGCCATCTTCCTTCTCCGTCATCAATCTATCCCAAAGCTATTAGTTTGTTCCTCCTAGATCCCTGGTGTTTGTTGGCAACTTCCTTGGGTAGAAAATCTAGGTAGTGCACTACTAGGAAAAAGGGTAGAACCACTGTGTTGTATATGTGTGCTAGTTTTTCTCTCTAAGAAATATTTAGTAGCACCTATATGTAGCGCCATTGAGCTGCATATCTATATAGATTCTTCTCTTTGTGCAATATTACGTAACGCAGTTAGGTAGCACCCCTGTGTTATGCCCATATGACAATTATGTTCTCTACTAAATATTAGGTAGCGCCCGTAGGTAGCACCACTTACACTACGTCTGTATGAAGATCAAGTAGCATTTCCAAACACACAGCGCCCTCAATATTGAAAGTGTGAAAAGTAATTTGTTGTCTTTCATGATGAAAAAACCATTTCAATTAAGTTCCTTGACTGTATAATGGGTAGTGCCTTTTACCACTGGGGAAACTAGCACTTAGCAAAAACTCAAAACCCAGCTAGTTAAACGATTAGCAGCCTGTATGATGGTATAGAAAGTATGTTCATATCACTTAACCCTCCCAAAAAGGAACAATTCTAAAAAATGAGGCTTACCATTACCAACTATTTTGTCATTTTAACACTTAGCCTCACACTCTTTCTGGTAAAAAGAGGATCTTCAATTGGCACAACAAACTTCTTCTTCTTAGCATTGGTACGATTTTTCAGTGTAGTTGTGCTCTTCTTAGCTTCTAGTTTTTCATCCTCAATGGAAACTTCAACCAACACCGCTAAATTCCTTTAGGCTACCTCATCTTGAAAGTGTTTCCGCTCTGCCTTTAACTTCATGTTCTGAGACTGAATGCCTCTGCTATGTCTGTAAAGATTCTTCAGTTGTTTATGAAGGGGCATAACCTTTCTCACTGTAAACCTTGCCAAGTCAAGGGTATGATTGTAGCCAACCATGAGCTCTTCCATCTGAGCCAAGTGGACTTTCTCTTCTTCTTTAAGACAATCTATTTCTTTTCTTGCATCTCTAAGCTTCTTGATAAGTCTTTTGTAGGTATGACTATCAGGAGGGACAGTGGCATGCTCAGTCTTAATAGGATTTTCCTCAGAATCGTCTTCCTCCTGCATGGGAAGTGTCTTGTCTGCCTCACCAGGTTCCTTGCTAGCTCTACTTTTATTCTTCCTCCTCTGCACAGGGGTTTCATATTTTCTTACCACAGGCTTCTCAGTGCCTTTCTTAGAGGTTTCATCTTTTCTCTCCAAAGGTCCTTTAGTACCTTTATCCTTATGTACAAGGGTTTCTTTCTTTCCTTCAGTAGACTGAAAGATACCTTTACTCTTCTTCCTCTGAGTAAAGGTTTATGATTTCTCCTCCATAGGATTTTTTATTCTTTTTCCCTTTTCCTTTTGAATGGGGGGCTTAGGTAAGGAATTCTCTTTGAAAACCTCCTTATTAATTGATGACTTTGTGAAAGGGATTTTACCTTTGATTTCAACTGCCCAAGGAGAAGAGGGAAAGAGGAGCTTCTTCCCTTTCTTGGATCCAGCTTGGGTAGAAGAAGGCATCTCTTCTAACGCTGGTGGAGGAGGTGGTGAAAAATATCTGTGTGGAGAAGGATAAACTTATTCCTCAGCTTCCATGACCTTCTTAATGATTTATGAAACTTGAACAGGGGCTCTGCCCTTTCTCTTCCTGTTGGTCCCTACTTTAGTAGAACTAGTGGGTGAAAAAGGACTTGCAATTTGTGATTGAGGAGTAGATACTAGATCCATCTTGAAGTGAGAAGTAACCACAAAACTCTCCCATGAAATATCCTTCTTTCCCAATTCCTCAAAGAGTAACATTATGATCAATCTAGAGAAAAAAAGGCTAGAATCCACATCCTAAGATTTGGCTTGAACCCTATCTGAAATTTTACCTATGCTTCTTAATAGGTAATAGGGAATATTCATCTCAACCTTACAAGTAAAATTCAGCAACAACCTTATGTGGTAATGGTACAATGTGTTAAACCTCCCTTCATAAGTAAAATATCTCTATATGATCTTCAATAATCTGTCAAACTATTCAACCAATTGACTTCTTGGCATACTCTTAGAAAATTCATTGGATTTTTATTTAGGTTTAAAGAGATCCTTAGCAAAGCCTGAACTCAAAACCATGGCCTTGAACCACTTTTCACCTGTAATGGGGATCCCTGTTGCAGCTAATATAGACGCTTCAGTTACCTCAAATTCCAAATCCCCAACCTTGGTTTTCTTGCCATCAAAATGCAATGCAAACTCTTTTTCTACCTCTAGGTGGCCTCTCTGCATGTTCTGACAGAAAGAGAGGCACCCTACTCTCTAAAAGGCCTCTCTTTCCATGGGATATGTATAAAAAAGACAAATGTCCACTGGTTTTTTCCTCACTATCTTGCCTCCTTTGTGTGCCTTCTTTGATTTAGGGGTCTCCATGACTCATAATGAGGGATCTTAAAAGGTTTTAAGGGATGGTACTGATAAGGAATACTTTGTATGGGGTTTCAAATATACCAGGCTAACCATTTGTAACTGAGTAAAATGATTGATTTCGAGATGAAAAGAGGCAAGGGAAGCAACGAGAGGTTAAGCAATGCTCGTGGGTAGTGCAACACATATGTAGAGGATAGGATATTTACAGTCTTGTGATCTGAATGACTGAGGCAGGAAACAATAAACTGACTTAGACTCATGCAATGAAGCTACAGGTATGGAAAAGAAAGAATGCCAAGCTATCATGAAAAGACAAGCCTCCTATGACCGTGAAAACTTAGCCAACAAAAATCCGAGTGAAAATATTTTGTGAAAATTAATATGTAGAGGGGGGGCAACATGAAATACCTGTGTAATAGACACCTGTCGGAATATTCAATGAAATATCAGGGTGAGATTGAGAAAACTTGGGCCCTTGAACCCACTTCGGTCTCGAGATTGGTTTCCTTGTTGTCGCCTGATCAGAATTTGTGAATTTACACAGCGCACCACTATTGAGCCTTTCAAAATATAAATTGTTACAAGGATCGTAAATGAAAGATATGGTAAGAATATTTAACTAACTTCTGGCACTAAAAACAAGGTACATTCCATCAGTCGTGGCAATCATGACTTGAGGTGGAAGTATGATGAACTAGATGGCGCTACGGAACTGCATGATGAGTAGGCAGTGTTTCCAATTCAAAAATATGATTAGACAGGAAAGAAAGGATGATGAGGTATGATTATGAGGTCATGAGTGAGGAGAGAGGTGTGTCACATCATCTTGATCATGGGAGGTATCGACCTAGGGACAAATCATGAAAGGGACAAAAAAGAATAAACCATGAGATAAGAGGGTTCAAGGATCAAAAATCAAATTGAGGATAAAAACATGAGCTATGCCTCAAAAGTTTAGTCATCCAAGGGTACTAACAAACATAAATTTAAAGGGATGAAAACTTATTCAAAGAAAAATTAAAATCTAAGGCTTGAGAAAGATTGAAAACAAACTAAAAGACCCAACGAAACTTGGTGTGATAACATTGGCTCCACAGGGGATGGCATGCCCCATGTGGGCTTCCAAGAATGAGTAGATACAGTGCCTTATCCTAGGGCTACGGGGTCAGTTATTGAAACAAAAATAAAAAGAGAATGATATTTACAATGACATGAAGAGCCACTCAAGGCTCAAGCAAAGTACTTTTTCAGGAAATATCCATTGACAGGGCCACCAAAAACATTGTCATTCTCCATATTCTTCAACTTGAAAGTGTTATTAGAGAATACCTCAGATATTTTGAAAGGAACCATCCATAAAGATTCAAATTTATCGTGCTTGCCTTTATCCTGCTTCGGTGCATCCCATTTGAGCATGAGATCACCCAATTGAAAGTCCTCTTTGTTCACCTTTTTTTCAAAAACCTGGTTAATCTTCAGTTGATGGCCAGCTGCTTTGTCTACAATCTACTCTCAGGTTTGCTTCACTTCAACCAACTACTAAATCCTTCTGATCCTATGATCAGGTTCCCCTTGATAATCCTGGAAAATTTTTGCCATAGGTAATGCAAGATGAGAAGGAAAAACTTCCTCAAATCCATATACCAGCTGGAAAGGGGAAAGTCCCAAGGAACTTTTCACTGTCACTCTGTCAACCCATAGAGAAAAATTGGGTTTCGAATACCATGCCTTTTTTTGATCCTCTGACAGCTTTTTAATAATCTTTATAATGCTTGTGTTCAAGGATTTTGCAAGCCCATTTCCCTACGGATAGTAAGGGGTAGAATGAATCAAAGTGATCCCCAACTGTTCACATAACTGAATTAATGGTTCATCCTTGAATGATGCAGCATTATCAGTGAAGATTCTGTCAAGACACCTAAACCTTAAGGACACCTAAACCTTTCTATGATGTCTTCCAAGAAACCAATGATCACTCTATGTGAATCATTCCTTGTGGGAATAGCTTTGATCCATTTAGTAAAGTAATATGTAGCAGTCAATATCCATATATGTTGACCACTGGAAGCAAGATGGATTTCCTCGATAAAATCTAGGCCCCACTACTGGAAGGGTCCTGAGGCTGCCACAGGTTTCAATGGAAAATACTTAAGCTATTGATTTCCGAAAAACTTTTGACACTTAGCACAGGCTCTGATCTTAGCACAAACATTCATGAAAAAACTAGGCCAGAAGTACCCAGTTCTAAGGATCTTGTATGTTGTGGTTCTCCAATAATGATGCCCCCCACATAAACTTTCATGAAAATTAGACATAATCTTTTGGGCTTCTTGGGGATCTAGGCATCTCAAAAGAACTCCCAATGGATCCTTCCAATACAAAATTTGATCAACAAAGCAATAATTTATTGATTTGAGTTTTAAGACCCTCACCTTGTTCCTTTCCATACCACTTGGGGGCTGTAAATTTTGCAGAAAAAATATAATGTCGTTGTACCAGCTGCAATCCCAATGTAGAAATGACTTGAGGACCTTTATTACTCATCTCAGCCTGCTGATTTTCTGAACATGAGTGAATGAAATTCACCCCCAATGCTAAGCAATTTGATTCATCCAAAAGCTTGGCCAAACCTTGGCCTTTAACCAATTTTGTGGCCCTAATATCCAAATCAAACTCAAGTAGTTTAGCAATCCACTTGCTTCTTTTTCTGTCTATATCAGGATGAATAAGAATTTCTTTTACAGCAGATGATGGGACATAAGCAATAACTCTTGAATGCAGAACATATACTCTGAAGGATTTAAGAGCTTTAACCAATGCATATGATTGTTTGTCCATAATGCCATACTTTAGTTCTTCATCTCTCAATGCCCTACTGAAAAAGGCAATGGGCTACTCTAAGTCTTCAACATTCTTCTACAATAGGATTGTTGTTACTGTATCAAAAGAGGCAAAAGAAAAAATAAGAAAGTCCTTGGAGTAGTCGGGGCTGACAAGAACCAGGGCTTCTGTTAAGGCTTTCTTTATTTGATCAAAATAATCACGGGCCTCAACAGTCCATTTTATTTCACTATCCTTCCTCAGCATGGATATGATATACTTAACTAACTCAACAAAATTTGACACAAATCTTCTCAAAAAGTTGATTTTTCCCAGAAAATATTGTACCTCTTTTTTAGATCTAGGGAGTGACAAAGTTTGTATAGCCTCAACCCTACTGGAATCAATCCTTACCCCTTCAGCTGACACGATATGCCCAATAATTTTCCTTCTTTAATGGAAAACAATGATTTTTTCGGATTCAAAGAGAGGCCAAAATTTCTGCATTTCAAGAAACCCTTTCTTAAATGATCAAAATGTTCCTTATCAGACTAAGAATACACAATTATGTCATCCAAATAGATAACAACAAACTTATCATTTTCTCCAATAAATGCTATATCCATAGCTCGCTGAAAATTTTCCCTTGCGTTCATCAAACCAAAGGGCATCTTGGCATACATAAATATCCCCCAAGGAGTGGTGAAGGTCATCTTCTCTCTGTCTTCTGGAAAAATAGATACTTGATTGTATCCAGAAAATCCATCAACCATAGACATCTTGGCTTCTCCTGTCACCTTCTGTAATATGTGCTCCATCTTGGGTAAAGGATAATTATCCTTCTTTGAGCTTCTGTTCAGATTTCGGAAATCAACACAAAGTCTGATTTCCCCATTCTTTTTTCTTACTGGGACCAAATTCGCTACCCATTCAAAATACCTCAAAGGAATGATAATTTTTACATCTAAAATCTTCTTAACTTCTTTCTCCATGACAGGCAACAACATAGGATTGATTTGCCTCAATTTTTGCCTAAAAGGTTTGGTGTTTTCTTTTAATGGGATCTTGTGCTTTATTATGCTTGTGTCATAAGTTTTGATATCTTCATAAGTCCAAGAAAATACATCATAAAATTCCTTTAACAATTTAGTATATTATGTCCTTTGATCTTCTGATAGGTTTCTTGACAGTTTGACGTATTTTGGATCCTTTTTAGTGCCCACATTGCACTCAGTTATATCAACATCATCATTGGATACCTTCCCTTTCAATGCCACGTCATTTCCATCAAATAATCTTTCCAAAGGAACTAGTCCCTTTGGTATATGATTGCTAGGCAACTGCACAATATGATGATTAGCAATTTTATTGAGGAAAACATCAGCATGAGGAGTGATTTATGGATCATGATCCTGATCAGTGTGCAATGTAGAAAATTCATCAACAGTCTCAAGAAAAATTTTGAGTTCTAAATCATCTTCGAACACCTTCCAATATTTTACATTGTCCGGTATAGAAGGCCTGTATTTGACTTCTACATCATACTTGATTTTTGTTGGTATAGGAATTCTGAAGTTACTTGCTAATACATCCAAAGAATCAACCATGACATTCTCTTCTCTAGGAATGAATGATATATTAAAAGAAGAGAAAAAACTGTCCACTAAATCCCATACTTCATTTCTGTAAGATCTAAGCCTAGGATGCTTTGTTTGATAAACATTTTTAATATGATGGACTATCAATTCAACATCCCCAAATACTAATAGCTCCTCTATCCCCATGTCTTTTTCTACCCTCAAACCCAAGACGAGAGCCTCATACTCTGCCACATTATTAGTAGTCTCAAATTTCTAGTTTATATGACAAAGATATAGTTTCTTGAGTTGGTGAGACAAATATCACCCCAACACCAACACCTTCCTTGGAAGATGTTCCATCAAAGAACATCTTCCAGATAGAAGTGGTTAGAGGAGGCTCTTTAGAAAAGTTGATGGACTTTTTTCTGATTTCTAAAGGGGCTTCCGAGGCATCAGTGAGCTACAAAATACTAGATCCCAGATCTATATCAAAAGCAAAAACAAGGTGGTTGGTGGGGTTTGCTTCATCACTAATGATGTAAGACAATTGAGCTTCCCTGTAAAGTCTTCTATGCTCTCCCCCCAGAAAAGGAATAGTAGCATAAGAGAGATCCATTTGCAAGTTTCCCCCAAGTCTTTTTATCTAGGATCTTGACAAGAGCATACCAAACTTGGGGGGAACATCAGAAACTACGATATCCATAAGTATACTCTTCATGGACAGCTGAAATAAGTTCACTACCATATCCTTAATGAATCCAATACATTTAAATTTTATGGAGTCAAAAGAATATAAGTCGTGATAGGTCTTCGTGACTTCTAACCCAAGTTCATCCATAATAGAATTTGGCATAAGATTGTGGAATGCCCCTGAATCCATGAGACAATTGTGTAGCACCTTATCATGTATATTCAGTGAAGTATAGAAAGGTGGGGATGAGTCATCTTTGTATTCTATCAAAGGACCTAAAATCACTGTTGGTTTTTCATCTTGCAGATTTATGGAATCAGTGGCATTTGGAGATGATTTTAGCTATAACATTTTGGATAAATATTTTTTAAAATCCTCATTTTTTATCAATTCCAAAAAAGGTACATGGATCTTTATTTTATAGATCTCATTCTCAAAACTAAAGGAAGGGGAAGGCTTCAAGATCTCTTTGGTTTCAGGAGGAGCATCTCTGATCAGAACTTGTGGGTTTTGAGAGTCTTTTTCCTTGTTGCTCACTGTCACAACCTTGGAAAAATCTTCTTTCTAAACAGGTTGATTAGGGGCATCAGTTTTTTCTACATTCTTCTTAGATCTTAGATTATGTCTAATAGGATTTTCCTTTTCTTTCTCTCTCTTTCTTAACTCATTAATTTGAATATCCATTAAAGATTGCTCATAAGAGTATTGAGTCAAGTGTGGGGATGGGGAAGTATCACCGAAATAGTGAATCTCAGGATCAACTTCAACCTCCTCTTCTTCTTCATCTACCACTAAATTATTTTGCAAAGGAGCTTGTACCCTCTGATCATCTCTCTCTCTATTTCTAGAATCCCTAGGAAAGATTTGGGGAGCATTATTTGGTCTTGTGTAGTTACCTCTGTTATCATTGTTTTGAGAATTTTTATGTGTCTGTTTCCCTTCTTATTTTAATTTCTCAATTTCAGTGGAGAGAGATTTTACTAATTTGGTCATCTCATCTTCTTGAGAATGGACAACAAAGGAATCAAAAGTTGAAGCTTCAACTTTGTTTTTTCTCCTATCCCTATCAGATTCCCCCCTAAGCTTATCTGATGCCACTATGTTGGATTCTACCTCTAAGGCAACATCTTGCATATGAACCAAAGAAGGTGACCTTCTTTCTCTCAAAAGGAGGAAGAATTCAGAATCAAATGCACTGGCATAAGTGATTTTTTCCATGGTTTCAGTGGGTTTGATATCATCAGGGATCTTCTTGTACATTTTTTTAAATCTTTTAGAAAATTCAGAGACAGACTCTCCTTATTTCTTTTTCAAAGATCCAAATTTGGTGATGTAGTACAAAAAAATCCTTTTTGTCACCCCAATGCCTCAAGAAGGATTCATCCAATGCCTCAATACCAGTAATGGATCCAGGGGCCAAACCCCTGAACCACTTCCTAGCCTCACCAAACAGGCTTTGGACGGAAACCCTCATCCAAACATCTTCATTTTCAATATTTTGGTTATCTGCATAGCTATAGAAAGCAACAATATGTTCCTCAGCCGTTACATCTTCTTCTCTCGTGAACTTAGGCATGCATTTCAAATAATCTCTAGGGGGAAGAGCATTCAGTGGCTGAGGTAAAAGAAGAGGAGCATATATTGCAGCCACTATGGCATCCATCTTATTAGCAGGGGGGTTAACAATTTCCATTTGATTTTGGATTCTTGGTGAACAAGAAGAAGAAGGAGACTTGACTGTATGTAGAGTAGGAGAGGAAGGAACAGATGAAGGGGGGGTTTCATTTTTTACAATAGAAGGTTGAGTCTTTGAATAGGATAGTAAGTTCTAAGAGGGATATGAAGTTCCTACTTCTTTGGCAACACAAGTTTTAACATAAAGGGGTGTATCAAAACCTAAAGTAGGGAAATCTTCAAAACTATCAACACTGAAACACTTCTCAATATCAGGGGAAGAAAATATATCAATGTTTTCCTCTTTCAATTCAGTCTCAAAGGAAGAGTATTAAACAAGAAACTCTTCAAAATCAATATTTTTAGATACTTCAGAAGAAGATAAAGGAGGCTTACTTGATAAAAAAACTGGAGTATCAAGAGTAGAATCAAGCAACTGACCAGAAGCACTTGTAGCAGTACCAGAATTTGTTTTTTGGGAAGTTTTTTCGTTCTTGATTATCTTCTCTGGGTTAGCCTTAGGTGGTACCAAAGGTAGTTATGGATTTGATCTCATATGTATACCTTTAGATGCCAGATATAAAACAATGGAGTCACCAAGTGCAATCTGCAATCTTCGAAATACCGAATTCTAATGCACCTTTAGAACTAGAATAATGTGTTGTTTTAATCCCAGGGAAAAGTCTTCAAATCACCCCCAACAACGGCGCCAATAATGTTAGCACTAGGAGTCACCTTCAGATTGCATGGAAGGCAAGCCCAGTACCCATCAATTTATAAGTGAATTTTAGGGTGTTTAACGAGTCAAATGGAAAATAACTCAAGTGATAATGTTCTAACTCGGATAACAGGGCTAGCATACACCATCAATTCAGGTCTTAGCTAATTTCAATCAGTAGTTTGGGAATAAGTATGAATAGAGGGAAGACTTGAATAAGAGAAGTGTAAGGGCTGATGTAAAAATTAGGTCAACAAGATCCTAAGAAGGAAAGATTCTTAACACGATATCTTATTGAAGTAAGAAACTGAGGAAGCTAAATAAATATCATGATAACATAATGATCAAACATCCATCATAACATCACCACAATCATTCATGTGAATCATTCAAAGCATGAACATTTAGCATCAGAAGAAAATAGACTGAAAGAGAAGATGATTTCTATTAGTCAAAAATTCTTAAGTCTAGTACATCACTAGATCACAATTACTTCATCAAAATATTACAATATAAGGGAGCCTTGCTCAACCATCCAAACCTACTAAAGAAATTGATCTATCTATTTATAACAAAAGAAAGACAACAGCTGGAGGTATGATCTGACCTCCTTCCCTAGAAAAACTCCAAACATTTATTTGATTTAACAACTTATCTAACCACCTATGCTATAAAACAGGAAAATGTTGGTAACTAATCCAACTGAACTTCAAACTGATTTGATTCCCTTTGTTGTGCATCTCTTTGTTCACCATGTGTCTTTTAAGGCATGTGGTTTTCTTCATGATGCCAGCTGCCTTCTGCATCATCAATCTATCCCAAAGATGTTAGTTTGGTCCTCCTAGATCCATGGTATTGGTTGGCTACTTCCTTGTGTAGAAAATCTGGGTAGCGCACTACTAGGAAAAAGGGTAGCGCCTGTAGGTAGTGCCACTGTGTTGTATATGTGTGCTAGCTTTACCCTCTAAGAAATATTTGGTAGCGCCTGTACGTAGCACCATTGAGCTACATATCTGTATAGACTCTTCTCTCTGTGTAATATTATGTAGAGCAGTTAGGTAGCGTCCCTGTGTTATGCCCATATGAAAATTCTATTCTCCGCTAAATATTAGGTAGCACCACTTACGCTGCGTCTATATACAGATAAGGTAGCATTGCCAAAAAAACAATGCCTTCAATCTTGAAAGTGTGCAGAGAAATTTGTGGTCTTTCATGATGATAAAACCATTTCAATTAAGTGCTTTGACTGTATAATGGGTAGTGCATTTTACCACTGGGGAAACTAGCACTTAGTAAAACCTCAAAACCCAGCTAGTTAAACGATTAGCATCATGTATGATGGTATAACAAGTATGTGCATATCAGTTAACCCTCCCAAAAATGAACAATTCTAAAAAATGAGGCTTACCATTACCAACTATTTTTTCATTTTAACACTTAGCCTCACACTCTTTCTGGTAGAAAGAGGATCTTCAATTGGCATAATAGACTTCTTCTTCTTAGAATTGGCAGGAGTTTTTAGTGTAGTTGTGCTCTCCTTAGTTGTTGGTTTGTCATCCTCAATGGAAGCTTCAACCAACACTTGTAAATTCCTTTGGGCTACCTCATATTGAAAGTGTTTTGGCTCTTCCTTTAACTTCCTGTTCTGAGACTGAATGCCTCTGTTCCATCTGTAAAGATTCTTCAACTATTTATGAAGGGGAAGATCCTTTCTCATTGCAAACCTTGGCAAGTCAAGGGTATGATTGTAGCCAACCATGAACTCTTCCATCTGAGCCAAGTGGACCTTGTATTCTACTTTAAGATGAGCTATTTATTTTCTTGCATCTCTAAGCTGCTTGATAAGTATTTTGTAGGTCTAAGTGTCATGAGGGACAGTGGCATTCTCAGTATTAATAGGCTTTTCCTTAGACTCGTCTTCCTCCTACATGGGAAGTGTCTAGTCTGCCTCACCAGGTTCCTTGCTATCTCTACTTTTATTCTTCTTCCTCTGCACAGGGGTTTCATCTTTTCTTACCACAGGCTTCTCAATGCCTTTCTTAGAGGTTTCATCTTTTCTCTCCAAAGGTCCTTTAGTACCTTTATCCTTATGTACAGGGGTTTCTTTCTTTCCTTCAGTAGACTAAAATATACCTTTACCCTTCTTCCTCTGAGTAAAGGTTTCTGATTTCTCCTCCACAAGATTTTTAATGCTTTTTCCCTTTTTCTTTTGAATGGGGGGCTTAGGTAAGGACCACTCTTTGAAAACCTCCTTAGGAATTGATGACCTTGTGAAAGGTATTTTACCTTTGATTTCAACTATCGAAGGAGAACAGGGAAATATGAGATTCTTCCCTTTCTTGGATGCATCTTGGGTAGAAGAAGGCATCTCTTCTAATGCTGGTAGAGGAGGTGGTGAAACATCTCTATGTGGAGAAGGACACACTTCCTCCTCAGCTTCCATGACCCGCTTACTAATTTCTGAAACTTGAACAGGGGCTCTGCCCTTTCTCTTCATGCTGGTCCCTGCTTTAGTATCACTGGTGGGTGACAAAGGACCTGTAATTTGTGATTGAGGAGTAGATACTAGATCTAGCTTGAAGTGAGAAGTAACCACAAAATGCTCCCATGAAATCTCCTTCTTTCCCAATTCCTTAGAGACTAACATTATGATCAATCCATAGTGGAAAAGGCTATAATCCACATCCTTAGATTTGGCTTGAACCCTATATGAAATTTTACCTATGATTATTAACAGGTAATAGGGAATATTCATCTCAACCTTACCAGTAAAATGCAACAACACCCTTATGTGGTAATGGTACAATGTGTTAAATCTCCCTTCACAAGTAAAATATCTTTGTATGATCTTCAATAATCTATCAAACTATTCAACCAATTGACTTCTTGGCATACTCTTAGACAATTCATTAGCTTTATATTCAGGTTTAAAGAGATCCTTAGCAGAGGTTGAACTCAAAACCATGGCCTTGAACCACTTTTCACCTATAATGGGCATCCCTGTTGCAGTTGAGATAAAGGCTTAAGTTACCTCAAATTCCAAATCCCCAACCTTGGTTTTCCTACCATCAAAATGAAATGCAAACTCTTTTTCTACCTTTGGGTGGCCTCTCTGCATGTTCTGATAGAAAGAGAGGCACCCTACTCTCTGAAAGGCCTCTCTTGCCATGGGATCTATATCAAAATGACACATGTCCACCGGTTCTATCCTCACTATCTTGCCTCCTTTGCGTGCCTTCTTTGATTTAGGGGTATCCATGACTCATAATGAGGGCTCTTAAAATGTTTTAAGGGATGGTATTGATCAAGAAGACTTTGGATGGGGTTTCAAATATACCAGGCTGACCCTTTGCATTTAAGTAAAACGCTTGATTTCGTGATGAAAAGAGGTAGGGGAAGCAGGGAGAGGCTAAGCAACGCTTTTGGGTAGAGAAACGCATACACAGAGGATAGGCTATTTACAGGCTTGCGATCTGAATGACTGAGGAAGGAAGTAATAAAATGACTTATATGCAGGTAATGAAGCTACAGGTCTGGAAAAGAAAGAAGGCCAAGCTATCATGCAAAGACAAACCTCCTACGACTGTGAAAACTTAGACAACCAAAACCTGAGCACAAATGTTCTATGAAAATTAATATGCAGAGGGGGAGCAACATCAGATACCTATGTAGTAGACACCTGTCGGAATCTTCAACAAAATCTCAGGGTGAGATTGTGAAAAATTGGTCCCTTGAACCCACTTTAGTCTCGAGCTTGGTTGCCTTGTTGTCACCTGATCATAATTTGTGAATTTGCACATCGTACCATTGTTGAGCCTTTCAAAATATAAACTATTACAAGGCTCGTAAATGCAAGATATGGTAAGCATCTTTAACTAACTTTTGGCACTAAAAACAAGGGGCATGACATCATTCATGGCAATCATGACTTGAGGTGGAAGTATGACGAACTAGATGGCGCTACGGAACTGCCTCATGAGTAGGCAGTGTTTCCAATTCAAAAATATGATTAGATAGGCAAGCGAGAACGATGAGGCATGCTTATGAGGTCATGAGTGAAGAGAGAGGTGTGTCACATCATCCTGATCATGGGAGGTATTGACCTAGGGACAAATCATGAAAGGTACCAAAAATAATAAACCATGAGCTAAGAGGGTTCAAGGATCAAAAATCAAATTGAGGATCAAAACATGAGCTATGACTCAAGAGTTTATTCATCCAAGGGGTCCTAACAACATAAATTTAAAGGGATGAAAACTTCTTCAAAGAAAAATTAAAATCTAAGGCTTGAAAAAGATTGAAAACAAACTAAAAGACCCAAGGCAACTTGGTGTGATAGCACCTTCTACTTCAATCATGTGTAATTGAAATTCTTCTTGGTTGTTGTCCAGGGATGCATATATCCTTGGTACAATTTTTCCCATGTATTCCACTATTTTAGCCTATTGTGCATTCTGGACAACTCTCACCTTTTCACTTTTGTGATTACAATCTCTATACTTATGGTCTCCTTTACAACCCCAACATTGAATGGGTGTATGCCTTGGCCTTTTCCCACCTACCTCAGCCATTCTCTGCTCTCTAAAAGATGGATGTCCTTGAGGACTATAATGTCCCCACTTTGGGACATCATCACAGGGCAGAGATTTATGATGACCAGAGTAGCCAGATGGGTGCTAGAGTGAGTACAGGGGTATTTGAGAGGCATTGTGGGGTCCAGCTTGAATTGATGATTATATTCCATCATTATGAGCCATTCCGCATAGGTTGGCTTTGGTTTCATTGCATTCCAACTGTTCGTGCTCTTTTCGTCAATGTGTGAGCAAAAAGTGAGCACTTACATGCCTAGTTGGGCTCTTCTAGTCATGACAGCTGTAATGCAAAAGGTTAGAAAGAAAATAGTA
>JZKD02S1733654.1:635345-651413 GCA_000966675.3 Picea glauca | reverse complement strand
ATGCATGGTTGATGCATGGTTCAGATTTATTGGTATAGGTTTACAGCGGTATATCTCACAGTGATAGTGTGACAGTGGTTCCATCATTCTATTTCTACTTCAGGGTGGCAGGACAAGGCAAGGACAGGTGGTTGTAGCAGGAGAAAATTGGGGGTTGTAGCCAGAGATTTGGGGAGTTTGAGCTTCCCTCAAGTTGTGGCCGGAGAAACTAGGGGGTTGGAGCCTCCTTCCAGTTGCAGCTGGAAAAGAAAGGAAGTTGGTGCTTCCAATGAATGTAATTCTTCAAGACATATAAGAAAACACATTTCGTGGTTTTCTCCTGATTTGGGTTTCCACATAAAACATTGGTGTAATGTGTATGTGTGTGATTGTTTATTTATTACTACTCATTATTGGATAATAATTCTACATTGATATAACATTTGAAGAAAAAGGATTATAATTACATTATTACTGATTCACCCCCCCTCTCAGTAATCCAACATGAACCACTTGGGAAATCCAATGGTCCACCTTCTACTAAATGATCTACGACTGAGAATCACTCCGAGACTTCAGAGGATTTACCTACCGAAACACCGCACAACCCCCAAACTATTGAAACTCTAGATCCAATAGTTGTGAGGGATATGTCTTCTTCCGAACATATCCTATGACCCAAATTTAAACTTTGTGGCCCAATACCACAGTTGTCGTGGTTTATCAAAATGCTATAGCTCCTGAGCTTCTCAACACAACTAAGGTGTTCCCTCAGCGCCCTCCTGACACTTTGTAATTTTAATTCTCTCAAACATTTTCTTCAAAGACCACTTATATGGCCCAATTCAGGCTTAGTGTTGAAAACGAGGCTCTGATACCAATTTGCAACGTCACCGACCACCCAAGCCGGGAAGCACCACTACAAAAATTTCATGCTTTGTTCTAATAATCAAACTTCCATACTCAAGCATAGACATGCTGGGCTATGGAAGACAAAGATCTTTTGCATAACATCATACATATAAACTTAAACAACTAATATGCATTCTACTAATACACAAATTAAATGCGGAAATCACAGTAAAACATATATGCAACAACACATGCGATTCTTATAAATATAAATACATGTACATGATACAAATTAACATAGAAATGGTACTTATCTTTTTATGAGAATACCACCAACTACATGCAGACCTTCCATGAACCTCCCAACCTTAGAACACGTTGCTCCAAGGTATCAGCAGTGGGTCACCCTCGAGATGGGACTAAACTCCACCCAGGGTAAAGGGATTCCTAGACTAGGCTGAGACTACAGAATGATGCACAATGAAATAGGAAGGATTCCCTCTCAGGAGCCTACTTACGCCCACTTCTCATAGACTCTCAATCCCCACATGCATGTCCCACCCAGGGAATACACACCTTCACTACTCCACAGTCCATCAGCTGCTCCACTTTCCTTATAGGGATTCAACAACATGATGAATTAGGAATTCTCAGAGCTCTATGGTTGCGGTTAGACTCCATCCAGGAGAAATCACTTCCCCATCAATCTCTCTCACCTGGAGAGAGTTGCTCACATGCATGACAACTTTCTTCTTCAATCCATGGGCCTGAAAACCCGCCTCTTCAAACCACAAGCCTGGAAACCTACTTCTTTTGTCTAGCTCCTAAGTCAAACAGGTAACCACAGTAGCAAAATCATGTATGGGCTTTGTTAATGACAACAAGCCACACCAGTCTAGAGAAAACGTGGGTAGCAACAACAAAATGGATAAGGTGTTATCTGGCTCAAGAACTGTGTAGTCATGTTGGATTAATAGGAAAAACAAGTTAGCTTCACATGTTTGCAGGTTTTAGAGGTTTCAGAGGTCAACAATGGAGGTCATGGATCAACTCGTGAGTGTGTGCGTATATGGGAAGGCTGGAAACAATGGAGGGAGAAACCCCACAACGACGAATTTTCCCCCATAAAACTACATGCGTCCAGGTTTACACATGGTTCTCTTGGGAGATCTTTCCTCTCCCCTCGGAGTTTGTTCCTTTCCCCAAAGGAACTTAGGATAACGGGGGTTATTTCCCCAAACCTTATTCTTTTAGGAAAATATATTATAATATTCCCTTGGAAATAATCCCTCTAGCTTAGCCCTTTTTCCCAACCTCTCAGCCCCATCCCTTTCCCTGCCCAATGGAGCTTAATCCCCCATAAATCTTTCTTCATGGTTAGTCTACACACAACGATGTAATTATATTAATGATGTGAGTATTTACATATACAAAATCAAGCTCCCTAGCCTTCAACATCTAGGCTCTTCAGCCTAATAAACACATAATCCTCCCAACTTATAAACACTTGTCTCACCAGCCTATAAACATCATTACAATTCAGCAGGGGCTTGACCTTGGGGTATTACAGAATGTGTGAGAGGAAGCTACAACCAAAGATTTATGGGATAAGTTGGGGAAGTTGTATCAGTCTAAGTCCCTTGTAAATAAACTATTCCTGAGAAAGAAGTTGTATAACCTGAGGATGAGAGATGGAGACTCAACATAAAATCATTTGAACTCCTTCAATATTGTGGTAAGTTAGTTAGTATCCATTGAGTTTAAATTTCAGACGAAGATAAGTGTATCAGTTTACTGTGATCTTTACCAGACTCGCGGGATAGTCTAGTTGTGGCCATAAGTAGTAATACAACTGCCTTGAAGTTTGATGAAGTAGTCTCATCCTTGTTGTCAGAGAAAATGAGACAGAAGAACATGGAAGGTGTTGGAACACACACAATTTTGAACTTTTGAGCTTTATATTTTCACCTCTTAGGAATAAAATTTTACACAAAATGGCCTTTTAATTTTAAATCAAATTCATTGGTTGTCATTTAATAATAAAGCGTGTACATTATCCGCCATTGATGAGTTCTTGTAATTTGATCAAATGATCCTAATGATCTCTAAATTTATGGAGCCTCTTGAGTTTTAAAGAATAAGTCCCTAATGGTCACTTCAGAGCTCCATGCTTCAGATGTTCCTATAAGTCTAAATGATACAAATCTCGAAGCTCTGAAACCTAAATATAAGGGCTCGTGATAAACCCTAAAGAACTCATGAAAACGAGTCATAGGACACATGTATTTTAAATATTTCATAAACTGACACGTGGCACATATTTTTTAAGTTTCCGTTGGATGATTCAAATGCTCTCGGGTGACACGTGGCATGCTCTCGAGTGACACATGGCACCTATCTCTTCTCGACACGTGGTACCTATCTCTTCCTGGGGAATTTCTCTTACACTATATTAAAAACCCCCGAAGTCTGAACTTTCGAAACACTTGAAGTTAATTCAATGCTTTAAACGTGGTTAATTAAGATGTAACAGAGATTATTCAAATATTAACAACTCCGTAGATTCATGATTCAGGATATTTCCACCTTGTCACATCCAAAGCCCCTGAACATGAACCATCAAAGTATTGATGGCATTTATGATCGATTAAAGATAATGATTTCTAATGAATATTTTGGATCGCCAGGTAGTCAATTCAGTTGAGATTAATAAATTCCTTGTCAGTGAGGATATACAAAGATCGATAAAGTCTTGTTTAAATAAATGCACTTCAATTTCAAAATCATTTTCACCTTTTGCAATTAGCAGTTTTATCTTTTGAAAAACTCATAGACTTCCCTTGTAACAGGTAATTTCAGTCTTCCTTAGATATGATGGCACCATGGAAAATGGAAAAAAAGATTGACACAGCAGGCGAGGATTCAAACCCAAATGCAAACATTCTTTCAGAAACTACTCCGCGAGTCGTGGACACCATTAAAACTTGAACACAAGTTTTTGAGATCCTGGAACGAGAAATCATCAACTATATAGAAGACTCCGTTGGAGAAGACGATGACTCTTATGCAGCTAAGATTATACATATAGAACAGTCAAAGCTACATGAACGAGAATCATGCTTTACAACGATATGATAAGTTGGGCCTTGGAACATGTTGACATCTAAACCAAGAGCATCATCAACCACTAGCAAGTTGTCGTCATCTCTTTTCGACCAGAACATCTGCAAGTAATGTATAAAATCTCTCCTACTCCTAAATATACTTACAATGTCGCATTCCTTCTAGAGTTCGAGAGAAAATAATGCATTCAATACACTAGGAGAGGTCACGATATAATCAAGACCTAGTGGGGACATCCAGAGAAATTCAGAACTGACGCTCATGGTACGTACACCACAACGTCTTTAGATGTCACATGATATATCTATCCATGATGCGTTGTTGCATGTTCGGGAAGAAGATCCCTACACATTTCTTGGTAGAATGGGTAGCCATCATGAACGAGGTAGCCGAGGGTTACTCTTTCAATTGGGCCAAAATGTTATCAGATAATTTGGCCAAGGAAATTGTTGATTATAAAACCAAAAAAAACAAAAGGGAAGTCTGCCCATTTTTACATTTCTGCATATGTTATGGATTCCATCTGCTTCATGACCCCTTTTCCCTTGATGAATTGGAGTTGGACCCCAACCATTTTTGAGCCTATTCATTTTTATCACTGATTTCTTTTATGAAATTTGTCACAATGTCGTAGTACCTATTCACATAGCCATTTATGGTCACCCACCTCCCCGGATTTTAGAGAGGATTATGGGAAACCTAGGCAAGCTCGAAGATTGGTTCATTAAGCAGAATTTCTCCTACATCAGAGTTTTTGGTTTCTCAGTTCCTCCTTATGCTCTCCCAAAAATTTTACCCGACAGGCTGGTGTGCAGAGAAGTGGCATACCAGATAGTGGCGGGAGGTATCAACAAGGAGCTAAAAGAAGCTCAGAAAAATGTATGGTCGACTTTCCCCATTCAAGTTGGCATGTTTACATTATTGGATTTTGGCCACTCTAAATTTGAGGCTGCGACTTTGGAGGATGTTAAATTGGTTGACATTGAGTTCAAGAAACACGATCCACATAGGATAGTGGAAAACCATCTGGCTTGATTCAACATGAAGCAGTACATGCATGAGAATTCCCCGTATGAAGAAATATTCAGGGGATTTAGATCTTATGAGGAATTCCAAAACAGATTCCTGACCCTACCCCCAGACCAACAAGATGGTTTCCTCAGCTTTCAGAAACATAGGTGGAGTAGTCTACCAAAGATACTGCAGGGAGAGTAAATAGCCATGCCTCCTTCACAAGAAGCTAAGTCTACATGATCCTCCACTAAACCCAAAGTCGAAGAGGTCCCTAAAATCCCAAAGGTATTATTTCAGGAGATAAGAACATCACTATTAGGACTAAATGATCCACATGTGATAGAATGGTTCGATGCCTTCATGAATCTGGGACAAATTGTCTTTCATTTAACACCAACAACTCCTGCTGGCACCCCCAATAAAACAAGACAACAACATTCCACCGAAATTGCCTCTCCCATTGTATCATTAACCCCTCTATAGACTAGCTTCAGAAATCCTAATTCCGAAATCACTTTTGTGGGTGATCTTACTCCCATATTGCCTAAGGAGATGCCTCCTTCATATTTCTTCTTTAGTAAGAAATGAAAATCCATCATGAAAATAGAATCTCACCAAAAGGATGGAGTCATAACTAAAAGGCAAAGACTGGTGTATGACAGGAATGGCTAGGATGGTCCAGAATTTGCAAAGGAAGTTGCAGGTTCGTTAGGTTCTTTTTCCACTGCCAATCAATGGTCGGTGGAAAATTTGAATGAACAATTGCGACAGAAGTTCATATTGGTAGAACACTTGAAAAATCAAATATATACTGTAGAGAAGACTATCTGAAACATAATGAACTAGGATTTCAAGCAAATCAGGGCTAGTGATCAGCAACAAATTAAATATTTTTAGGATAACCTTGAGCTGCTCCACCAGATTTCACAGACCAACCAAGGTCTGGTCACTCAGCATGACGAGTTGATAGAGAAGTTGCAGACTAAATTGACCCTAACAAAAGGAACATCGATAGATATTTCGACCTTCAAAACTCAAGCATCGAAAATCAATGAAAAGCTGGAAGTTGCCCTGCAAGATCTTTCTCTGAAATTAGATTCCATCCATAAATGCTATCAGGCGATATACATTTCCCTAAAGGATATCTATGTCAAGGAAAAAGAGGCCTGCTAAGCCCGGTCCAAGTTTCAAGAATTTCTTATATTGATGAAAATACTAATTCCCCTGACTCTCCTCTTCTCTCTTATACTGAACAAATAAGAGGCAAAATGGCTCTAAAGGCCTGGGAAAAAAATCTAGGAGAATGCAAGAAACTTTCTAGAGAAGTGAAAGATGATTTTCTAGAGGCATTGTATTCATTGAGAAAAAAAATGATTGAGTTTGAGGGGAATAATATCTCAGAGGCCCTGGGGAAAATTGAGATAGAAATGAACCAACAAAGCTCCAGAAAGAGAAAGGAATCTATTCAGGAAACCATCTGAGAAATGAGTTAAATTGATCTTCTAAAAATCAATGAATGGTTGGTTGACCTAAGTTCGCAGTTCAAGGCCACAATCCAAGAAATAAAAAAGATTCAGGAAAATCGGCCCCAAATACAGAAGATTTTTTTTCCTTCGAAGTAAATGAGAGGGTTGAACCTTCTAGGTTCGTAATAATGTTGATGGATAGATGCACGCAATTGAAATGGGAAAAACAAATGCAGCTGGGAGAAAATGAGAACAACATGCACAGTGTCCATCCCTTCCACCCTCTCTACCTTTCACCTTCCAACAATCACTTACCTCATCTATCCCTACTATCCACATTTCTAACCTCCACTCATCCCACCTCATCATCGGAAACTTGTTCCCTCATCATTATTTCTATAGAAAGTTACTTTCCCCTCTAACCGTTATCCATCCCTTGACAAGCCAACACTATGTTATTCATCTGGTTATCCTCCCCCCATGACCTCGACTGTAATTCATTTCCCTGTTGAACATATCCAAAGGGACAGATGACAACAAAATTATATGGCGAAGACAGTATGCCAAATGATTAAGGTGGCCTTAATGACATGTGTACCCATCCCAAAGGACTAAGGAAAATGAGCACTTCTACCAGCAGACGAAGAGATAGAGGAAATCACCAACGAAACTCATCAAAATTTACAAGTTGTTTTTTTATTCATATGTATGTTATTTTTAGTTAAATATTGTAAGAAGTCCAACAATTTTCAGTTGTGAAAGATTTTGTATAAATACATAGATTTAAGATCTATTTAGGGTTGCTTCTTGCCGAATGTAATAGAGAAAATCTCTTTTTGAGTATTAATACAAGTGCAGACAAAGATTCTAAGTTTCGTTCAATTTGATTTATGTATTTCCTCTGTGTTTCCATCTCCCCAAATTCCTTTATGTAATTTTTGAAGAGCGATTGGTTTCAATTTAGTATTACATCTACTGTGATCATATTATTCCAACAATTCATTCAATAAACAATTTTTCCTCTATTATTACTATGAGTAAAACAAGAATTGTGATTTGCGTGAATTACAACATTTTGTATCCTGTTCAAGGGTGCGTTCTTTAATTTTCTTCCACTGCAAACAAGGTGAGACTTATCTGTAATTGATATCTGACTTTGTTTAACAATTTTTGTAACTCGTTTTTGCACCATTTGATATTATAATTGTGAATCAGATAACAAGATACAACCTCTATATTGTCCAATTATTAATTTCATTTAAAGATCATTTCTCATAAAACTGAAGGTAGGAAAAACACTCATTAAAAAATTTTCTTTTAACACTTGTGATGCCTGACATTATTCTTTGAGACTTAGAATTAATATTGGGAACAACAAAAGTATAGAGAACATATGTATTATTTGCAAGAGGACGCTCCTAAGAAAGAAATATATATAAGTCCTCAAGTAGGAGATCTAAGTCTAAGGGAAGATCTAAGTCTCCTGGAATTTTGTAAAGGTATGATGGAGATGTGGAAAAGAAGGGAACTACAAGAAGCAATGTAGATCAAAAGTTGAGAAAAAGAAGGGATCTGAAGAATATCCTTCTACAGAAGAAAATAACTCCAAGGAATAAGGAGGGGATGTGTACTTGGCTTCGTTAAGCACACATGGAGATCATGAGGCATGGTTGGTTGACTCAGGTGCATCCTTTCATATGACTCCCCACAAGAAGTGGTTATGTGAATATTTTTATCACTCTGTAAATTCCCAGAGGTTGTTGTGAGGCAAGAAGAAATTTATCAGAGGTAACCTTAAGCAACCACTTCGAAACTAGGAGCTATCCCTACCGGTTTCAGAGAGGGATCTCTCTGTAAGATTTAGATTTGTTTGGATTTTCAAATCTTAGGCTAGTTAAAAAGAATAGAATCGAGTTGTTTGTATTGTTATTTAATAAAATGGTTGAATGTCACTTACGCTTCCATTGGGATATGGGGTATGTTTTATAAAATAGAGGTCAAAGGAAAGTTTTTATAAGATTCGTTTTACAGGGAAAGATAGTGCAACAGTTGGATTCTTTAGTAATAAAATGATGTATTGCTGAGAAAGGTGAGATATCAGTTAGAACAAAAAAGCATTTAAGAAGTTCTTTTTTATAACATCAGAAGGAAAACATTTAAATCTATAAAAGATTAAGAACAGAGTACACGATGGAAAATTCTGCAACTTTAACTTCTTTTAAAGATTAGATTAGAAAAAAAAATATGATAACTAAGAAAGAATTTTTTTTTACGAAGACAAAGAAAACTTCACCAATAGCTAACACACAGGAATCCTGTGAAACGTCTCTTGGTATTATTGGAATAACCTCTTTATAAAAATTACAATGATTACAACTTGCTTGGGCGTAAATATCAAACCTCAATATTTCTAAGTTTGAAATATTTATAATCAAAGTTACAAACGACCCTGTCATTAATAATCAGGACATGGCAGACTCCGAGTCTAACTAACTAGCTAACAAGATGCAAAAATGTAGTAACTGATGATGATGTGTTGAATCTCTCATGTTGATTTTGGGGAAGACCGTTGGTGCATTCAGATGACTTTGACTACGCTGGACGCTAAGTTGGATGAGACCTTTACCTTTACTCAATCAATTCGCATAGCTCATCCCATCTTTGTGTGCTTAGCAAAAGTCAGCTTGGTGAGAAAAATGTACTTGATTTTGTGTTGTATGTTGAGGTCAGGCTGCAAAGTCTCCAAGAATGCTTTTCCCGTGATGTTGCCCTGTATCCCTGAAAACTTAGAACTATCTTTGGCCATGGTGGAAATATTTTGCTTATAATCAGATAAAGTCAACAGTTTACCATTTAGGACAAGTAGGCGAGGAAGACCCTTTTTCTATAAGGATTCAAGCTTGTTAAAAAATCTCTGAACTCCAATGTCCATGTTCTAAGCTTTCTCCTCCAACTGCAACATTAATCCTCTTTTAGTCAACTGTATTCCTTAAAAAGTTCGATGTATTTTCATTTTTTCTCAGGGGGTAGAGATTTAGAAAGTTTTATCATCTTGGTTTTTTCTTCTGTTCCTATGTTGCATTCTTCGACCTCCTTACCACTAGCTTCAATTTTAGGTTTTTTGGCAAAATCGTTAAATCAAACAAGTCTTCCAATCGAACTAAACCTCTAGGTGGCACATTATTTTTCAACTGCAGAATATCATAATCTACATCATTTTCATTAAATTCTTCAACATCTATTTTATTTACACTACCATTCTCGAAAACAGATTTATTTACAAATTCATCATAATTTACTAAATCTATGTTTGTACATTCAAAATCATTCTTACATTGTAGAAAATCTTTGATCTGATCGTCATTTCCAAATACCTGCCAATATATGATGTTGTTAGGAACGGTTGATCTGCACTTCACCTCCACTGTGTACTTGCGAGTGGGATGAAAAGGAATTTTACAGGTAGCTGTCGATGTAGCCAGCCCATCTTCAAGTATATTTTGTCCCCTAGGCATTACTTGCAAGTCAATATCAGTAAAGCATTGAAGAGCATATAAAACAACATTCCTATAGGCTCTAAGTCTGGGGTGTTTTGTTGCTTACTCACCTTTGATTTGCTTGATAATCAATTCAAAATCACCCCTTACCATTATATTCTTGGCACCAACTTTCTTCAATAATTCCAGGCTGAGCATCAAAGCCTCGTACTCGACTATGTTGTTAGTACATTGGAAGTTTAGTTTATAGGAATGATTCTCGAAATACTTTGACCTGTGATTATGAAACCAAACTTCGGCTCCATCTCCTTCTTTACTCACATTACCATCGAATTCTATGCTCCATAAATCTTCTGGCAACTCCTCATTCTCTTCAATCATGGGGTTTCTTACTTCGTTGTATGATTTGTTCTTCGAAGTCACCATCATTGTATAGAATAAAAGAGTCTATATCAGAGTGTGTGGAGTATAGTGGGTATTTGTATGGATTTTCCTGGCTACTGACCATATACTTCATTATTGTTTCCCTGTAAAGTCTTATATGTTTTCCGAAAACCAAAATGGTGGCGTAAGACTGATCCGAAATTAGATTCAGAAGCCTGTCAGGGCATGAAAAATGCTCAAAAATTAAAGTGCTCAGAATCCGATGAAACCAACACCATTGTGTCCGGCTCGTCTTCCTAATTCCGATGGTATAATTTTTATGTCAAACGGAGTCCGTATGGAGAAGATATCGCGTTCTGACTGAAAAGTCAAACAGGCAAAAAAAGATGTTGACTGGGCAGTCCGTACAGTGACACGTGGCACATCCGTACGTGCGACACGTGGCACGTCCATACAGGTGACACGTGGTGGATCCAAAGCGTGACACGTGTCAGGCTGATTTGGAATTTTCGGCACGTAGTTGGATCCATCCCGAGGTGACACGTGTCACCACTGAAAGGGTGACACGTGGTAGGGTGATGTCGACAGCTGACGTGGCAGGATTACGTGGCAGATGACGTGGTGTACGGAAAAGGTGACATGGCAGTACAGTTCAGGCATGTGGACCAATCGAATGTCGACACGTGGCAGTTTGTTGGCAAGTGATTGGGTGCCACGTGGCCCAATCACGGGCTGCCACGTGGTACCCCGGGTTTAGCCAATCAGGGCTATGTCAAAATTTTTGGAGTCCGGGGGATTCGAACCCCGGACCTCCCCAACCGGCTACGTCTTTATAAAGTCCACCAACCACTATGCCAAACATTATTTCTTATAAAATGTATGTAAAAGAATATATAAGAGTTCATTTTAGGTATTGATTGGGGCAGGGTTATGTTAAGCCCGCGGTCTTATGGAGCTGCATATGACCAACTAAGGGGGCACGCGCTCGGATGGAGGGGGATAAGCCCATTTTCAACTACAATATAGTTTAAAAGTGGGTTTTGTAACCACTTTATGGTTTTTTAACTAATTAAAGCCATTTCTGATGTAATTAATCCATTTTTAAGGGTTATTGGGCATTTTTAGAGCCTAAATTCGTGGAGGAAGTTGGAGATGGACAACTAACTCCCCCACTATTTAACCAAGGCCATTTTGAGGCCAAGGGGTAAGATTTTGGACAACTTTTTGACGGTTTTGGAGAGCAGAGATGCTGAGGCAAAGCCAAGTCGAAGCCAGTTTGAGGCAGGGAAGCTGTTGAGGAGGAGATGCTGTCGGACAATTTCTGAGAGCTCGGGACATCCGTTTCAGGTGTCGTAAGTTGTGCAAGATTCTAGAGATCTGGACGAACATGACCAGATCAGTCTAGAAGCCATTAGGCATTGTAAATATGTACTAATAAGCTTTCAAAAAGAAATAAAGAAGCCTCCCTCACAGAGAAAAGGCACGGAGACGTAGGCAAAGTTGTGTCGAACTCCGTTATCAAACTTGTACATTATGGTTTGTTGTTTTTCATTGCTTTTCAGATCTGCAAATATGTTAATGGTTCTATAATTCATTTACTTATCCTCTTTCTTTCATTAAGTTTCCCAATGGTCAATTAATGCATGCGAATAAAATTCAACCATAAGTCATTCGAAAAATCCTGACGGAACAAAGACATATCTAGTTGCAGGGTTCCTCTCAATTTATCTCCCCAAGACCTCGATAGAAACATACCATACTTGGGGGGAATATTTGTGACGATGATATCCATCACCATAATTTTCGCTGGGATTAGATCCAAGGTGATAGATAAGTCTTTGATCAGGCCTATACATTTGACTTTGCTAGATTCAAAAGAATGCAAATCTTTGTACCTATCTCAAGTTCGATTCTTAAATCTTTCATCACCTGAGACCTAAAAGGATTCGTATTCATCAACTTGGAGAGGGGAATGGGAATCTTCAATTTTTCTATCTCCCCTTCAAGGCTGAAAGGAGCGATGGTTTTGTTTAAGGTTTTTACATATGATTTATCGGTAGAAGCTCTATGGCCAGGTGCACCTGTTTGAATGGTTGATAAAAATTCAGTCTGACTTGTTCTTTTAAGAGTTTCTGGAGTTTTTTGCACAGGAGATTCAACATCATTTTGCCCAGGGACTTTCCTGGGAGGGTTTTATGAGGTTTTCTTGGTTTTAGTAACCTTCTTCGAAGAGTTCTCATTTGCCTTCTTTTTTCTCAAGTTATACTTCCTGTGAACCTCCATTATAGTGTCTCAAAGGCTTGTTGTTCTATTTTCTCAGCTTCCTCATTTACCTTTGTTTGTGAAAGGAGAAAGATTTTGTGCTCTTCTTGGGTGAAAAAAATGGATTCATGATTGTGATCATGATCACCCATTAGGTTTATATGAGTGTCATCAAAATCCTCAATTATTTCCTCCCCGTCATAGGCATAATTCTCTTGGAGAGGTAGTCTAATCTTGATCCGTAGGATCTTTTAATGACTTATGGTTGAGTTTTAATTTTGCATGCGTTAATTAACCATTTGAGAAACTTAGTGAAGAATGAGGAAAGAAGAGGAATTATGACAACCATATACACATATGCAGATCTGAAATGAAACAATAGACAACAAACCATAACACGCAGATTGATAATGGAGTTTGGCACAACTTTGCCTACGTCTCCGAGCCTTTTTCTCTGTGGGGGAGGCTTCTTTATTTCTGTTCAAAAGCTAAAAAGTACATCACTGCAATGCAAAATGGATACAAGACTAATCTGTTCATGTTCTTCCAGATCTCTAGAACCCTGCAAAGAAAACGACACACAAAACAGACGTCTGGAGCTCCAAGAATTGGTTTGACAACGTCTCCTCCTCAAAAGCTTCTCTGCATCAAAATGGCTTTGACTTGGTTTCCCTTTAGTAAAACTCTATTCTAAATGCTCCTATGGCTTCAGAGTGTCCAAAAACCCCAGTCTGGTCTCTTTCGACACCTCAATCGGTCGAAAAACAAAGAAGTTAGGCCTCCTGGAAGTCTCCCTCTTCAAGCTTGTTGTCTCTGCATCTACAAATTACACCCTTGTGAAATGAACCTGGAACACAGACAATAAATAGTGTGAAAACCTAGCACCAGGAAAAACCGCGCCAATGGTGAAAACCATAGGATGGTTAAGGGCACGCCAACCCCTAACCACCTAGGCACCTGGGCATATGGGTCATGTGACCTCGTGCTATAATAAAAAGAGATGAGTTTTCCACGCGTATAACCATGTGACAAGTGTCGGGCGGATGTTAACCATTTGAACCAACCAAATGCGCATACAACATATGTTATGGTCACATATAATCGTTGTGTGACCGTGGGCTAAAGTTCCATTCAATACATAAAACTCCTGTGCTCCATGTATAGAATGGTCGTATGGTGTACAATACAACCATGGGCCATAAACCAAAAACCACACGTTTTTACATTGTGGTTATGTATATAAACTGGAACTGGGCTCCATATGCAACACCAATTCCTGCGTAAACAAATATGGCATGGCCATATGTATAACACAATGAAACCTCAGGTCGGGGCTAAGCCCTGGCCCGACCCCCCGTCGAATCAAAGGTTAAATCAATTCAAATATTTTACAATACATATAGCTATCAAGGAACAACGTGTGGCGTGATGGTTGGTCGGACTTTGTTGAAGCACTTGGCCGGTGGGGGAGGTCCACAGTTCGAATCTGGTGGACTATACAAAATTTTGAACAAACCCAATAGCCAATAAAGGGGTGCCATGTGGCAGCCCATGACTGGGCCACGTGGCACCATAACATTTTCCAAGAAATTGCCACGTGTCCTCAACTGATTCGACCACAACTACCAATCAGCATCTGCCATGTCACCAGTTTCCCTATCAGCGTACTTCATGCCACGTCACCTGTACGACCTCTGCCACATCAGCCTGTACAGACTACCCAGTCAGCATCCTTTTGTTTTGCCTGTTTGACTTTTTGGACATAACATGATATCTTGCTCATACGGATCTCGTTTGACAAAGTAAATATACCTTCGGAATCAGGAAGATGAGACGGACGCAATGGCACTAGTTTCATTGCATTCCAAGAACTTTCATTTTTGAGCATTTTTCAAGCCCTGTCAGGCTTCTGGATCCGATTTTGGATCACACCTCCCCACAATAAGACCTTTTGGTCCCTAAAAGGTTACTGAACAGTCAACAAGCTCGGGATAGGCCACCTGGCTTTCTCTCTGTCTCTGAACTCTGTCCTGTGCACCTATCTCATCAAGATCAAATGTAACACAATCATGACAACTGAAAGTATATTATTAGCCATTTGAACCCTGTTACATCTTACTGAAGCCACTATCATCCACGTAGAAAACATTGCTAATGACAGTATCAAGAAGACGACTGCAAATGAGTTGATATACTTAAAATATCTACACGACATGAGCTTATCTTGAAGCAACTTATGATTGATTTTCCATTCAACAACCATGTCTTGTTCTTGCTTAAGATCAATGACTTCATTTGAAACAATTATTGGTTTGTTGTTGCTTTAATACGATGAGCATGAACCACATAATCATGACCTGCTTTAGTGAATTGATATTGATTCTTTGTCCTGTAGAAGATTTCCTTACGATCAAATAAGTATGGACGACCTAAGATCATGCCACATTCTCTTAACGACACAACATCACAAGTTACTTCGTCCACATACTTAGATGAAATTGAAAATTTGATTGTGCACTGTTTTTTTATGTGCATTTGATGATGATTTCTCATCCATTTAAGTGTGTAAGGCTTATGATGAGTTTGTGTTTTTAACCCCAATTGCTTAACCAACTCTTCTGAGATTAGATTAGATTGAGATCCACTGTCGATTAATGTGTCTATCTTAGTGTGTTGCATAATTACCCTTATATGAAACAAGTTGCTTCTACAATCAATATTTTCACCATTTTTACCTGTCATACCAACCAAAAAAATCTTTGACTCATCACCTGAATCTGATCCCAAGTCTGTGGGTTTTGATGTCGTTGCCACTGTTTGCATTCCCTTCTTTTCTTTGAACCACTTTGGCCTCTTCTCGGGATGAAACTGCCAACATCTGTCCTCATCATGTCCCTCTTTCTTTCAATGCTTGCAAGAGGGTTGTTATCCACAATTTTGGTCATCATGATGATAGTATGATGATGTTATGATGATGGAAAATCAAGCTCTTCATTAAGAACACTTTCCTGAGAAAAGTTACATTTGTCTTCTTCCAGAAATCATGCTTTTAAGGGAAGTTCACAAGCCACTTATATATTTGCCTGCGAGAATGCCTTATTCTTGCAAGATGCTTTAAGATGGAGTGCGAGGGGTTCACACTGTACCTAATAGCCAGGGTGAAAACATCTTATTAAAGAGGAAAAAGATGAAGTTCTCGAGCCTTATAGAAGGGACTCTTTGAGAAGAAAGAGTTGGCTAGCGAATGGTTATCTAAGTACTGGTTTTCCTGATATCTTGGGATCATTTCCTATCCAAGTAACTAATATATATTCTCCTATATATTGAGGAGATTGCTCATGGAAAAGGTTAAGAAAGCAAGCAGCAAGCTAGCAAGAGATTGATTGGAGAATTGGTGCAAGACTGTATGGAGGACTGATGCTACAACAGCTAGAGACAACAGCAAGGTCATCAAAAGTGGTTGATTTTCTTCATGCATGAGCAAGTGTGTG
>JZKD02S1733654.1:600881-617192 GCA_000966675.3 Picea glauca | reverse complement strand
TTTTGGCCCTTTTGATGTGCTGTGGAGCTAATCCTTGTGCCATGGATGATTGTTTTTCTGTGTTGATGATGTTGAGTTCTTGTCGCCCTGTGCGGACGAAATTTCAGTGATAACAATGATTATCTTCAGTCATTCCTCTTTCTCATCTTTTGCCTCAGTTATTTCTTTAGCTTGTGAATCCTCTGTTGGTGGCAATTTCAGTTGTTTTCTTAGAGATACAATGTCATCATTCTTTTTCTTTATCATCTCCTCTACTTCTTTTACATTTGAGGGATCATACCCAATCTTAAGCACCAACTCCTCTAAGTAATTTATTCTATTATCCTTTGCAAAAGAGGATATCTTTTCCAACTTCAATTGGGTCTGAACATTGTTTAGAGATACCCGTAACTTTGTTGTTGTAGAAGAAGCATGTGCCAATGTGGAGAAAACCATTTCTCCAGTCTGTCTGTGAAAATCCATCTGATCAATTGGATGGACTTGTTTGGTGTCAAAAACAATGGTTGACCTTTTGTAGTCAGTGATCTCCTTAGGTTGAGGCACCTATGCTTGCAAAAATTCCATATGCATTATTCCTTTCTCTGTGTCAAAAGATGACAACAATTTGTGTTGTGTTGTGGAGGTTTGCTTCCAGAACTGAGCGTAAGTATTGTTGGTTAGCATCTGGTTCTTCTTTTTAATCATGTCATATTTTTCAAAAATGCTCAGGGGTACAAATCCTTGTGAAGTTTGGGTGGTCAAAGCTATATTTGTTTGCTTCTGTGAAGAAGGAATGGAAACCACCTGATGGTTTCCCTCAAACACTTTGGCAGAGTAAGGATCTTCCTCACCATACTTGCGAATAGCATGATGGTTTTGGGTATTTTACTGTATACATGAAAATATTTTGTTTATATCTCAGTGATTGAAGGAGAGGTATCCTTTCTTGGCCTTTTTTCCTTTGGTATCTGTGGAGTGGTAGTCTGTGAAAAAGAAACTGAATGAGCTCCCTGTTGTTCATTATCTACCAGAGTATTTGCCTCCCACTCTGTCTAGTTCACATACTTTTCAATTTTTGGTTTGAGGGTGTGAGCATAAGTTGAACTTTTATTTTTGGTTCTCATCTCTACAATGATCCCACTTGGATCATAATGCCAAATAAAACTAGTGCTAAATTTCATTTCCTTTAATAGTTTATTTGCCTCTTCCCCAGTAGCTCGACTGTTGCAGATAAACGGTCCTATTTTCCCTTTAATCCTCATCTGTTGTTTTTTCTTCAGAGACACAAAATGAATGTCATCTGAATTTATCATATGAAAAATATAATCTAGTGAAAATATTCGAACATGCACATACTTGGGCAATTTATATGGAGCTAGTTCACACCCATTGATCTCAGTGTGATTTTGATAAAGGAACCACTCCCCGGTCTTTGCGAGATCTGAAAGGTGAAGAACTCTTTGGATCTCCTCGTTTATCCTTGGTTCTAGTTTTCCACTGAGCATGCTGACTACTGGGTGATAAAACAACTCGATGACCTGTTTGAAACTGAATTCAGTGGAGTTTCTTTTGAGCAACGGCGTCCATAAAGTTATTGCTTGTGGTTTTTCATCCTTGTCCATTTTCTGCATGAGAAAGGAAAATTTTTCTACCTAATAGAACATAAACATGTAGGCCAGTATTGAAGAATACCAGAACATTCATTCTGTAGGGAAATTTTCCAGTTTCCCATGCAGGTTTTCGGCTAAAAAACCGTTGAAATCAAACTAGGTGGCAACTTTCTCTTCAACAGAGAAAATGGAAAGGAATCCTAGGATAGGTTCATCCACCCATTCGTCTGAGAAATAACCGAGAAAAAAACACAGTGTGGAGATGATATGGTTTCCCTTTTCAGAAAATATGGAGGAATGAGAGGGAGGATTCTTCTTAGGAAATTGGGCATCTTGTGGGAGGAATAGCTCAAAGATTTGTGCTCTTTGGGGAAAAGACAGGTTATGATATATTTCGGTCAATATTTCAATTGTGAGAGGAGAACGGGGTTCGACTCTGGGCACCTACATCATATGATCAATAACTTCGGGTGTAATAAGGAAAAAGGTTTCTCCATATGAATATACTATGGCTCTCTGATTAGGGAGGTAGTGCACTTGGCATTTGAGGGAAAATTCAAGAAAATGATGGACTTGGGGAAAAATATACAGGGGGAAACCTGACTCCCAGAGCCGAATTTCATTGCTCTGATCGATGAAGGTGTCTTTAAACCATGACTATAGCTCAGCAAAGTTGAATTCAGACCTAGTTTCTGAGATTAAATAGTCTTTGTCTGCTAATGGGATCTAGTCGAGACCGACAGGAGGTGGGAGGAAATGATTTTCCTCTATGTTTAATTTTTTACTTTTGGGTGCCATTGTTTTCCACCGGTACCTGCACACTGAACAAATGTTAGTAGGAAAAAGATATGGCTAGATGAGATGTTGCAGAGGTGAAGAAAAATGAGTCTTTGATAGGCAGGGAGTATGAGTGAAATCTGAATGGTCGAAACGGGGTTGGAATTTAGTGAAGGGGTGTCCGTTGGGAAAAAAAGGATAGGTCAGGTGAACAATAGGTATGTAGCCAGTAATAAATTTTTAATGGGTCCTTTAGATCATGAGAGGGAAGAGTGAAATATGTCTGACATGTGTATCTGGTTGACGTGAAAAATGGTGATTGGGGGATGAACGAAAAGATATGACCTGTAATGGTTAGATGGATGGGACATGCTGACGGGGTCATGACATGGAACTTACAAAGGGTGGTTTTGGGATGCGACATCTCTGGATGATGGTGGTGAGTCAGAAAAATGGTAGGTGGTAAATTTTTGGAGCAGGGAGGTAAGATGCAATGAGATGATTCCACGTAGGGATGGGGCCCGCCTAGACGCTGCTTCATTTCATACCCCCCCCCGACCGTTAAAGGTAGAACGGTCGGGGGGGTCTAAAATATCCTATGGACCATCCATTTGCATGCCGATGGGATGAACATAGATCTGAGCACACACTTTAATCACCTTTTCGGACCCCCCCTGCCCCCCCCACCGTTAAAGGTAGAACGGTCGAGGGGGTTCGAAAACTCATCAGAACCATAGATCTGAGCGCCAACAGCTTATTTGTAGATCTAGGCTTGATCTTTAATCTCTGGGGCGTGTTTCAATATATGAGGCCAAACTTAGGATTAATGACCTTTTTATGGGTTTTGTGCACTGCCCCCCTTTATTTTGTCAACATGGGGTTAGAAAAAACATTTCACCATCAAAATCCTGCATTTTTCATCGATCATATTACACATTTTATTGAAGAGAAACTAACTAACCTATGTCCTAACCTACTCCTTTGCACCTTTAGCCCATATTAAACTATTGGGCTAAGAAAATACTCTACCATAGGGTTATTTGACCAAGATTAGACTATTTGGTCAAATTTATTCCCTAATCCTAATTTACTTGGCTAAGATTAGATAGTATAGCCAATCTTATATACTAATCCTAAATACTTAAATTTAAAAGACTTGGCCATGTCTAAACTATATGGATCAAGTCATTATCAATTCATGGGGCTTTATCCTTTTTCTTTTATGCTCTCTTTTTGTTTTTCTCATTTCTTTTCTTTTCTTTTCTTTCTCTTTTCTATAATGCAGCAATATCTGCAAGTCAAAAACACTAAAGGAACAAAATTAAAATCAACAGTTGATCCTATAAATTATAGGGTTATAACAAATATGAAAGGTATGATGGAGGAAATGTTTTCCTAGGTGATGAATTGACAACCAGAATCATAGGTCGAGCAAATGTCAAGTTGAGGATCATAGATGGAAGGATTATAACACTACTTGGTGTTCTTCACATCCCAGGATTGGCCATAAATTTGATTTTTGTACGCAAAATGGATGATGTAGGGGTAAAATCAGTATTTGAAAAGGAAACATATAGGATGGTTTGAGGAGAAATGGTGTTGTTGAAGGGAGCTCGGTTTGGAACTCTATATAAGATGCAATGGAGCACTATTAGTGATGGGTGTAATATTTCCATTTTTTCTGATCTTAGATTTGAAGAAGAAATAACTCCTACAATCTCTATAGAAAAGGTTATGTTGTGGCATCAAAGACTAGGGCATATCGAAGAGAAGGGTATTCAATTACTACATGGTAAAAGTATGGTTGAAGGTGTTAGCACTCTACAAATTTGTTCGGTTGATAAACAAACAATAGAGGTAACTATTTCAACCAACTTTAGGTTGGATTCTGACCCTTCCAACCAGAGAGGGCTCTCTCAAACATGTAAATACTGAAAATACTAAAAAAAAATTGGAAATGGACACACACAGGTCAAATTTTGAAATAGGAATGGTTTTTTAAAAGGGTTGGTAGGCCAAACAAGATTTATAAGTTGTGTATTCCTAAGGGAACAAAGGAAAAATAGGCATTGTGTTCAGCCAAATAAGAAATATGAGATGGCAGTTGGAAAGAAAGGAAATTCCACCATGACAAGAGGCATCTAACAGAGGATGAATCTCTTGATATATCTTTAGAATAAGGAACATAAAGGCCGGCTACTGAAAACAGAGCACCAATCAAGGGTGAATTCTGAACCAGAAACCAATAAACACATAACAAGCATCATCAATGTAAGAAGAAGCATCAACAAGAAGAATTACTTCTTTTACTTAAATATTATTACTAGCAACAAAACACATTCATGAATATGAAATACAGGAAAACATATTGAACATTAACACCATGATGAATCTCGACTATTCAAGAAAACCTTTTGTGCTTGTATTAAAATTCATAAGAAATCACAAAGTTTTCCTGCTACAAAGGCAAGCCCCTCTCCAGCCAGTCAAACCATTCCTTTATCTTTTTAACAATATATATAGATAAATTACATATGAGGCCAAGAAAAATGGGTCATTCTTTCCAATATTCCAAAAATAGACATCAGTTATAGAGGGAGTAACTCATCAAAACTGGACTCCTACTTTCTAGGGAATAGTTACAAACATAAAACAAAATATATGGGATATTTCTACTAAATGCAACCTGTCTACAGTATCACAAGATCCCCTGAAATATAATCGATTTAGCTTGTCATGTAGTTTTATTTTTTCTTTTCAATCTCTTCCTTCAATGTGTCAAGCCAGGCATGCTGATTTTCTTCAACGCTTTTGACTGTTACAACTTTAGCCTCTTCCTTTCATTGTTTTTTCCTTTTTCTCACACCAACTTGTGTGTTGTATTCATCAGCATATCCATTAATGATCAAATCCTTCATGATAAGATTCAACCTAATCTCTTTGCCCGATCCTGGCTCGTCAACACATTTTGCATGAGATTTTGTTGTTAGGATTTGTGCAACATGTTTTTCTCTCTTTTTATTTGATGATTCATTCATATTCTTCAAACTCCCTAATTTGTTGAAAACCGTTGAATCTTTCTCCTCAGCTCCCTCTAGTTTGTTAGGAAACATGGGCCTATTCCCCTCAAACTACACATGAGTTAGATGAGCGATATGATTTGTGGATATCTCATTCTAGAATAAGCCGTTAATTTCCCAAAATAGAGTAATATCACTTGGGTTTTGAGTGACAATCATAATCAATTATAATCATTGGTTGTTGAAGAAAAATCCTTACGGGGATAATGACCTCTCATGCTTGGCTATCATTTTTCAATGGTGAGTATCAAATCGGTTATTTGGCGGTGCTTATTTGGCACTAAGCGGATGAATGGTACACAAGCAGGTTTCTCAAGATGATTTGACTCAGCATCAAGTTTAATTACCACATGTAGTGTTCGAATTAGACCCAATAAATTGACATTTAACACGTGATTTTGGGGGTGTGATGGGGTGGTTTTGAATCCACCCACTTTTCTCCTCGAAATGCTCCTGAAGATGCCATGTACCTTTGCGTGGAAACCGTGGTTGAAATTTTGGGACCTCTTAGATATTTTAACCTCCGCGTTGTTTCAAACTCTGAAATCTCCCCCAACCGTTGATATCAGAAAATGTTGATCTATGTCCTTTCGAGCCCGATTTTATTAACGACTCTGCCAAATTTAATCTCTTTTTCCATTTTCTGGCACTTCCCCAAATTTCGTTGACTTCCAAATCGGTTTAGCACCTCACTAAACCCTGAAATATCGATTTCACACCAAAAATTTAAATTGTGATAACATGGGATCCAATTGGGGATTCTATCCTCCTAGTGAGGTAGAAAATAACTTGTATACCCCGTGCCTGATCCATTGGGATTCTCCCAAAACATGCGTGTACCCTCTTCCTACCTGTCATCAGTGTCCTCCGAAAAACAAAGTTTGCACACTACTCTCAACTGGAGACCGAATGTTGAATACACTGCTAAAATATGACTGTACACACTACTGAAAATATAAACTGAAAAATGATTGATCAATAAGCTTATTCGTACCTACCTACCCTAATTACTGAAATAAACTTCCAATCAAGTGAACTCATAATGCCAATGCAACCATGCAAGCATTTTATCTATTGTCAGTTTTTTTGCACATGCTTGATCCAAAGACTGTTTATTGATAATTCATTCAAGAATCTATCTATAAATTCAAATATCAAAGAATTAAAAACATTGGGACTATTTACTGCCTCCAACAAAACTGCAAATCGATCCTCTAAAACATGCACAAAACAACAATCATGTTTCACTCCTTCCACTACATTCTTGTTCTCATGTGATTCAATCTATTGATTTCCACCAAGAGGTTGAAAAATCAGTTGAGACAGGTGGAAATAACAATCTTCTGAATCATAAGATAGTCTTGTTGAAATGAAATCCTTGGTGGAAAGCAACCCATATTTAACATAGATATTGATTGACCATCATCTTCATTTATGAGCTTACAACTCACCATAAGATGTAAATTACGATTGTTAAAACACTCCATATAGCATGCCACAGGGTCATGAAACACATGAGAAAACATTTCTTCTTGATGAATAAAAATAGAAAGACAAGCCTCCTTCATAAGTGTTTGTTGTTCTTGCTCTACTTCTTTAGTTCTGAGAACATTTTCAAATGAAATGGTAGCGATCGTTTTGTCTACAAAAACATTCATACATCCTTGAACATCTTCAAATCTGACAGCCATATTACATGCATCAAGGCCATCCTCTTGTTCATCAAACAATTATGATTTGGTTTTATTAACCTTCGAGAAATTTGCTCGAGGACTGTTATTTTTAACTTTCAAATGAATGGAGGGAGATAAGTGCCTTCTCATAATCTTCTTGCACATGTGAAAAGTTAACAATATGAACCATTTCACCGTGTGGAGTTCCCATGGATGCATTTTCAAAACCATGATCTTCAAAGGAATCAAATAAAACCACTGCCTCTTTATTATCTTGTTGTATTTCTGATTGAGCAGTGGCATACACTGTTTCGTTGCTTTCCTGAAACTCTATGTCATTTGTTGATTCACTGCTTTAAGTCTCCATAGATGCAGTTTTAGAACCTTCATCCATGTCTAAGCCACTTAGAATTTGAACAACCACATCATTCATAGGGGGGGAAAAACAACTTTGAAGCACTTTGTTTTGCTAGAAATGTTGTTGAATATCTTCATCAAGTTCAAGAGAAGGAAAATGACTTTCGACAACAATTTCTTGATCAGCTTCCTCTGTTATCTCATGATTTACTTTCAACAATTCAAAGGAAGAAAAAAATAATGGAAGGTAGCTTTCATTTGCAAGTCCACTGCATTCTTCATATTCAACATCATGCCTGGAGGATTTCCGATTTGAAACATTATAAACATTTTTCTTTAGAAATTTGAAAGAAGCAAAACACAATGGCAAGGTTATTTTACCTGATTCAAAACCTTCTTCATTTTCTTCACTGCTGTCATATGCACATTTTTCAATTTCTTTGGACTTATGAAAACAATCATTTTCAGATTCATCTTCGACCAATGGCTGCAATTTTGAAGTTACAAGACCTTCTATATGAAAAGTAACAAGGTCATCAAACATATAGGAAGATTTCTGCAATTTCTTGTCAAATTGTTCTACTGAATCAGTGTGATTTGGCATCAACACACATTCCTTTGCTTCAACAATGATCTTAGAATTTTATTTCAACAATTTAAATGAAGAAAAACATAAAGGTAAAGAATTTCCTTCAGTTGATTCAATACTTTCTTCTTTGTAACTGTGATATGTAGGTTGTTTACTCTCATCACACTGTTGAAAGGGAACATTTTCTGATAGAGAACATGCAGTTGGTTGTTCAAGGAAGTCAACATCATTATCATGATCACAGGGATGATTTTAAGGATGGAAATTTATTTTAAAATGTAGAAACCTTGGAGAATCTTACTTATCCTTCATATGCCAACTATAAATGTTTGGCAATATTTTTGCAAAAATATTCAAATTTCTAAGGATTCTATATAGTTTTTATAAAATTTTGGCGATTTTTAAGGTAAAATAATTTTATCCTATAGAATTTGGGCGAATCATTTTTAAAATAGCGAATCTCGTTTTTGGAAAAACCATGGAAAATTAGCACATGAGAGAAATTTAGCCCCTAAAATTATCCATGATATTCATCATATATATGCAAATGAACAACATCTTCAATTTCATGTAACAAGGAAAAGCTCAGAGAATCAACCTGTTCTTGAACAAGCTGATTTGCAAATTCATCTTCTTGACTGTCTACAAATGAATACATAAAACAATCAGCTCGATGTTGATCATGGGATGAATCTGAAACTAAATTAGTGCTTTCCCTTCGAATAAGAGGAATATAATCCTTTGCAAAATTATTTTCATTTAAAACTTCAAGAGGGAATATGATATCATTAACTGTCTGCTCAAGATTTAAATCAACTATTTTCTATTCATATTCACTGTCATGTTCTTTAACATCCAACTCCTTATTTTGAATCTGTTTACATGCTTGGATATTGTGTTGGATATCTTGAGCATCATTAAACATTTTTTGTAAGGACTTAGGTATTCTTTCCATCATGAGGAAAGACAAATATGGATGAAGAGTTGTTGTAGAATGGAGCATGGTAGCAACTTCAGTGGGTTGAATTTCTTTGGAAGAATTGTAATAAATACTGGAAAAACTTCTATTGAATGTAGAAATAGTTTCATCTCTTTTCCTTTTTAAGGCATAGAACTCTCTAAGTTGTATATCTAAAGATTTATTTTTGCCCCAAAACTTCAAAAATACGTTCTTTGATTCCTCCCATGAGCTAATTATCTCTGGCTGCAAATGTTTAGACTAGTCTTTGGTATCCCCTTTCAAGGATTGAGAGAAGTCCCTCATATAAACATCATCATGATCGATCTCAAAAAAATCTATAAAATGTTCAAAATCTTGGATGTGTTTTTCAGCTGTGATGGCATTAGGTTCTCCATAAAACACAGGTAGGTACTTATAGTACTTTGGAGGAAAATCGTGAAGGGTATGAGGTAATTTTAAAGGACTGTATCTATGTTGAATATTGGAGGGTGTTGGATCAATTAAAAGAGATGAAACCTCATCCTTGGTTTCATGATTCTCATCAACTTGGCTATGGTCATCACATGGCTTAGATGGAAGATTTTGATCAAAACCAGTGATAAACTAAGGAGATATATGTACAAATTTAAGAGGAAGATATACAATTGCACTATTCTCATGATCATCATTTGAATGCAGCAGGTAAAGAAATATTTGTTTAGCATGTTCAGGAAAGGAAAAAATGTACTTAGCAACAAAAACTATTATGTCTTGGAAAAAAATCAACTTTAGGTACTTGTTTTCTCCCATGATGTCCTTTCATACCCCTTTCAAAGGATCTCCTCTTCCAGTGGAGTCTCTGAATCACATTTGAAGCTTGAGTGGAGTTGCCAATAAACTGTTCAAGCTACTGAGTCTTTGGACAGTGGAGTCGCCATGAAAATTTTGAATACTAGATTCTTGGAAATGGAGTCACCAAGTGAATAATGTACAACCTTTATGTGTCTGAATACTTTTCACCATCTGTACTCAGATATGAACTTTGTCATTTCTCCCAGGGAATATTTCACCTTCTCTCCCTGACAATGATGCCAGAATGTTAGTACTCTATAAATTTGTTCGGTTAATAAACAAACGACAAAGGTAATTGTTTCAAAAAACTTTAGGTTGGATTCTGACCCTTCCATCCAGAGAGGGCTCTCTCAAACATGTAAATACTGAAAATACTCAAAAATATTTGGAAATGGACACAAAGAGGTCATATTATGAAATAGGACTGGTTTTTTAAAAGGGTTGGTAGGACAAACAAGAGAACAGGGCCATTGGGAAATGGGGTCAACTCCTGAAATCATATGAAGATTTACAAGCTGTGTATTCCTGAGGGAACATAGGAAAAATAGGCACTGTGTTCAGCCAAATAAGCAATATGAGATGGCAGTTGGAAAGAAAGGAAAGGACACCATGACAAGAGGAATCTAATATATGATGAATCTCTTGATATAGCTTTAGAACAAGGAACATAAAGGCTGGCTACCGAAAACATAGAACCAATCAAGGGTGAATTCTGAACCAGAAACCAACAAACACATAACAAGCATAATCAATGTAAGAAGCATCATCAACAATATGAATTCATTCTTTTACTTAAAGATTATTACTAGTAGAAAAACACATTCATGAATCTGAAATACAGGAAAACATACTAAACATTAACACCACGATGAATTTTGATTATTCAAGAAAACCTTCTGTGCTTGTATTAAAAATCATAACAAATCACAAAGTTTTCCTGCTACAAAGGCAGGCCCCTCTCCATCCAGTCAGACCATTATTTTATCTTTTTAACAGTATATATAGATAAATTACATATGAGGCCAAGAAAAATGGGTCATTCTTTCCAAGATTCCAAAAATAGACATTAGTTATAGAGGGAGTAACTCATCAAAACCGAACTCCTACTTTCTAGGGAACAATTACAAACATAAACTGAAATATCTGGGATCTTTCTACTAAATTCCACCTTTCTACAGTATCACAAGATCCCCTGAAATATACTCGATTTAGCTTTTCATGTAGTTTTATTTTATCTTTTCATTCTCTTCCTTCAACGTGTCAAACTAGCTAGGTTGATTTTCTTCAACGCTTTTGTCGGTTCTAGCTTTAGCCTCTTCCTTTCGTTATTTCTTCCTTTTTCTCACACCAACTTGTGTGTTGTATCCATCTGCATATCCATTAATGATAAAATCCTTCATTATAGGATTCAACCTGATCTCTTCGCCTAATCCTCGCTCGTCAACAGATTTGGTATGAGATTTTGTTGTTAGGATTTGTGCAGCATGCCTTTCTCTATTTTTATTTGATGATTTTGTCATATTATTCGAACTCCCTGATTTGATGAAAACCATTGAATATTTCTTCTTGACTCCCTCTGGTTTTTCAAGAAACATGAGCCTGTTTCCCTCAAACTGCACATGAGTTGGATGAGCGATCCGATTTGCAGATATCTCGTTCTGGAATAAGCCGTTAATTTCCCAAAATAAAGTAATATCAACTGGGTTTTGAGTGACAATCACAATCAATTATAATCATTGGTTGTTGAAGAAAAATCGTTACGGGGATAACAACCTCTCACGCTTGGCTATCAATTTTCAATTATGAGTATCAAATCGGTTATTTGGTGGCAGTTATTTGGCACTACGCAAATGAATGGCACACAAGCGGGTTTCTTGAGATGATTTGATTCACCCTCAAGTTTAATTTTCATGTGTAGCCTTCATATTAGACCCTATAAATTGACATTTAACACGTGATTTTGGGGGTGTGATGGGTTGGTTTTGAGTCTACCCACTTTTCTCCTCAAAATGCACCTGAGGATGCCACATACCTTTACGTGGAAACCACAGTTGAAATTTTGACTCTGCTTAGATATTTTAACCTCCGCATTGTTTCAAACTCTGAAATATCTCCCAACCGTTGATCTCAACGGATGGAAATCTACGTCCTTTCGAGCCCAATTTTATTAATGCCTCCACCAAATTTAATCTCGTTTTCCATTTTCTGGCACTTCCCCAAATTTCTCTGACTTCCAAATTGGTTTAGCACCTCGCTAAACCCTGAAATCTTGATTTCACACCAAACATTTAAATGGTTATAACAGAAGGTATGTCTAACTACTCTCTAGATTTTGATTTCTGTGAACATTGTGTATATGGGAAGCAAAATCGAGTAAGATTCCCCTCTGGTGCAACGAGGGAAGAAGGATTTTTACAACTCGTTCACAGTGATGTGTTTGGACCTATGTTGGTTCCATCATTGGAAGAATTTGTGTACTATGTCTCATTTATAGATGAATTCTCAAAGAATACTTGGATATATTTCCTCGGGAAGAAATCTGAAGTCTTTGATAGGTTTAAAGAGTTTAAGGCTCTTGTTGAGAATCAAACAAAGAAAATAATTAAGGTGTTGAGGACAGATAACAATGGAGAGTTATGCGGGAATGAATTTGAGGAATTCTGTAAGAAATGTGGTATAGAAAGGTAGAATAATAGTCCATATACACCTCAGGAGAATGGAGTTTCAGAAAGGATGAACAAGACGCTGATGAAAAAAGCAAGGTGCATGCTTAGTGGTGTCGGGTTAGGGAGAGAATTATGGGCAAAGGCAGTGGGTACTGCATGTTACCTGGTCAACAAATCACCCTTATCAGCACTAGATGACAATACTCCACAAGAGGTATGGACTGGTAAGAAACATTCTCTCACACTTCTCAAGGTATTTTTTTTGTGAGGCCTATGTTCATGTTCCACAGGAAAACATGAGTAAACTAAGTAAGAAGGTTGAAAGTGTATCTTTATAGGGTATAAAGATGGTCTCAAAGTCTATAAGATTTGGAACCTAGAAAGTAAGAAGGTTGTGTATAGCTAAGATGTGGTATTTAGAGAAATGAAGGATGTTGTTAAATAGGAAGTCCTACCAAGTAAGGAAGAACCATAGAAAATAGAGTTTGATTTAAAGGATGATGAATCAGACTCTACAAAAGAACAAGAATACGAATAAGAAGATCCTCATACTTTAGTATTGAGGAGATCAGTTTGAGAAAGAAGGATACCAGAAAGGTATACTCCATCTGATTACCGTTCAAAGTTTTCTTTATTTATTACTGATGATGATTCTAGAACTTTCAAGGAGGCAGTGGATTCAGAGGATGGAAGGCTCTGGAAAAAGTCCATGGATGAAGAAATGGAAGCCTTGGATAAGAATGAAGCTTGGGATCTACTGGAGTTTCCAACTAGAATAAATCACATTGGCATCAAATGGGTACATAAAAGGAAGCTAAATGCATAAGGAAAAGTGGATAAATACAAAGCTCGGTTAGTAGAAAAGGGTTATTCCCAGGTTGAGGGAATTGATTTTGGTGAGATTTTTTCTCCTGTTGCAAAGTTAACTTCTATAATATTTTTGTTATTTGTTGTTGATGCATTTTATTTTGATGTAGAACATATGGATGTGAAGACATCATTCCTACATGGGGATCTAGAAGAAGAAATCTATATGAAGAAACTAGAAGGATTTGTTGTGAAGGGAAAGAAGGAGCTGGTATGCAAGATGAAAAAGTCCCTGTATGGTTTAACACAATCAACAAAGATGTGGTATCAAAATTTTCATACTTATATGCTAGGAATTGGCTTCACAAGAAGCAGATAGGATCATTGTGGGTATTTTAAATTAATTGGTGTTCATTTGATTTATTTGGCCTTGTATTTGGATGACATGTTTCTGATAGGAAACAACAAGGAGATTATTCAGGATGTGAAAACTCAGTTGTCCTCTAAATTTGACAAGAAGGATCTCGGTGCTTCAAATTTCATTTTGGGCATGGAAATTAAAAGATATCGGAAAGAGAGGAAACTATGGTTAAATCAAATAAAATATGTCGAGACAATATTGTAGAGGTTTAATATGCAGGAATGTAAACCGGTCAAGGTCCCTATTCCTGTTGGTGTAAACTCTGGTTAAATCAAATAAAATATGTCGAGACAATATTACAAAGGTTTAATATGCAGGAATGTAAACCGGTCAAGGTCCCTATTCCTGTTGGTGTAAAGTTATCTGCGGATCAATGTACCAAGACACATGAAGAGGAGGAGGACATGTCTCGTGTTCCATATGTGAGTGTAGTTGGTAGTTTGATGTATGCAACGTTATGTACTAGATTGGACATTGCACATGTAGTGGGAATTTTGAGGAGGTATATGTCAAAACCAGGGAAAGGTCATTGGACAATAATAAAAAGGTTTTTAGGTATTTGTGTGGAACTGCTAGCTATGGATTGTGCTACCAAGGAAGACTAGGATTGAACAGAGTGTTGGACATACATGGATTTTTGGATGCATACTGGGATGGAGATTTGGATTGTAGGAGATCTACATGTGGGTATGTTTTTAACCTATTTGGAGAAGAAATCAATTGGATGAGAAAAAGACAGGTTGTAGTGGCACTTTCAACTATAGAAGTTGAATACATGGAAACCACTCATGCAAGTAAGGAAGTAGTATGGTTACAAATATTATGTTCAGGTATTGGGTTGGTACAATGATCCGGATTTATGTAGTAACACAATGAAATATAGAAATAGACATAAACACAGAGATGCAGAGGAAATAAGACTTCATTTCATTAATAACAAATGACTGAAATGTGCTTACAGACAGAATGGAAATAAACTAGCTAGGGCGTTGGTAGCTTATCTCTGAGAAGAGATGTGGCTGCTACTCACATCCATGAGAAGGTGATTACAATGAGGCTCTGAAGGCCCTTTTACAATAAATGGGAAAGCCAAAAGTCCTAGACATCCAAAAACCTAACCCTGGGAGATGAAGTGCCAAAAGTCATGTGGGCCCCATTTGGGTAAGGTGGTGCATCAACTTCCTGGGGTCGTAAATTTTGCATACGATCTTCATTTTAGGTGTATGATAGCTCGTTGGAAAGATCTATCCAAGGCCTACAATGCTCAAGACAAAATAGCATCGCTAGATGCTATTTTGTGATAGAAACATACCCAAAAAAACATCATTTAAAGCCTCGAAATGACCCCCGAAAGTTCAGGACCCGAAAAAAAATGCTAAAAATAGTAAACTATGAGAAAACTGAAAACCTGAAAGAAGCAATGGTGGGGGTCCAAGTGGAATAGGTGGGTGGCCACCAATATCCACCTGGATCATTCCTCCCCTGTTTGGAAGCAATGGTCCCCATTGCATTGAGTTCCTCCATGAGATGAGGAAACTTATGTTGAACATGGTCCCTGGTGAGCCATTTGCCTTGGTGAAGGAGTTGGCCTGCTTTGACAACTTGATATAGCGATATCCTTTGTTTTTGGGTGTGATTGATATATGTATCCATGATCTGATCAGTTCTATCTTGTTCCATGTAGTCTAGATTTAACTCTGTTAGTGTGATTTGTTCTGCCATGTCAGATGTGTCTAGTAGAGGTGGAAAGTAGGGTCGAAGGTGGTCCACATTGAACACTGGGTGCAGACCAAGGAATGGTGGAATGTTGAGCTCAAAGGCATTTTCCCCTATAGCCTTGGTGAGGGTGTACGGCCCATATCGAAGTGGACGAAGCTTACGGTGGGGTCCAGCGAGATGCACCTTTTGCAAATGCAGCCACACTTTGTCACCCACCTGGAAGTTGTGTGGCACCCGATGTTGATCATGTCATTGCTTGTACTTAGCATTGGCTCTGTCCAAGATGTCATGAACCTGTTGGTGGATGTGTTGAATGTGTTCAATGAAGTTTTTTTCCTTATCTACCTCAGACTGGACATGAGCTGAATCTTCCTGAGTAGCCACAAATGGCATGGCTATGTCAATGGGACATAGTGACTAGAATCCCAAGCCCACTTGAAAGGGGTTGTGGCTAGTTGAGCTATGGAGAGCCCAGTTGTAGTTGTGTTGTACATAGGGGAGGCTCTCATCCCATGTGCGTGGATGCTTTGAATTGTACATGCATAGAATGTTTACGATCATCCGGTTGATGACCTCTGTTTGGCCATCAATTTGCGGATGGAAAGTTGTGGACTTGGTGAGCTTGGTGTCCAACATCGACCAGAGGCTGGACCAAAATGTACTAAGGAACCTACTATCCCGATCTGAGATGATAGACTATGGGATCCCAAAGTGTACCCACACTCATTCAAATAAGAGTTTAGCAGTGGCTTCTGCTGTGATATTCTTCTTGCAGGCCATCATAATGGACATCTTCGAGAATCGGTCGACGACCACAAAAACACAGTCATTGCCATGCTTA
>JZKD02S1733654.1:581540-592538 GCA_000966675.3 Picea glauca | reverse complement strand
CCAACTCCCTAAGTGTTCCAGCACCAACTGGATGGAAGCACCAACTTCCAGTCACACAGGCACCAACCTGTATAACAGAGAACAATAGTTCTCCCTTGCACCACCCTACCACCCTAGTTTCTCTGGCTACAACCAGATGGAAGCTACAACTCCCTTTGTTCAAGCACCCACTTGAACCTCTGAGGACAACAGTCCTCCCTAGCACCTCCCTAGCACCATGAAATATAAATATTTTCTATTATGACTTATTATAGTGATATAAAGTTCTTCAATGGCTTACTGGTCTCATCACTATTCTGCTACACTGCACTGCTTTGTCTGCATCAGTGTCTTCTGCACACTCCTTGCGCTTTCTGTTCTTTTGCCTTTTATGCTCTCTGCACCACGTCCCTTCATCGCACCATTCCCCTTCTGTACATTTATATTTCTATGCTTTGCCTCCTTCTTCACACCTCAATCACACCCAACAACAACCCCATTTCTTCTTTGTTTAGCATTCTTATAGTCTCTGTGCACCTTGTGCATGCAATCTGCTTCTTGCTCTTGCATCCTCTCCACACCCAATCTCCTCCACATCGGGGTGTTTTCTACACTTCACTCCTCCACAACTATCCCATATCCTGTGTGCCATGTTGTCTCTCTCTATTCTTCATCTCCTACCCATTGTGAGTTCTCTTTCTGATCATCATGGTAACTCTTCAGCTTCTCTGGCGGTTTCACCCATGCATCCATCATCACAGGGTGTTATATCAAGATTCCTCATCTTCTCTGGCAGTTGAGACTCTTCGTCGTCTCTGTCATAGACGAGCTCATCCTCTGGCAGAAACCATCATTTGTTTCTAGTAGTTACACTGTGAAGTGCAACAGTATCCCTCCGATATTATTCAAATTCATCTATGTTGTTGAATTGACTTCAATGAATATTGTGTTCATTTCGCCATTTTTCACTTCGTCATTTCAGGGTCCCTGTGGTAAATATTTCATTACTCTCCATGTCTTGATCCTCAAAACTCTGAAATGGAGCTTGTCTGCACTAGCTCCTTCCTCCATCTTTCGTCGATGTGACCAATGGCTGCGACCACAGGCTGAGCCAAAACGTGTTTCAAATTTCAGCATTTCAGCGATCCTATTGTGTGGCATCTCGACTCTCCAAGTCGCGATCTCTGAAACTCCGAAAAAGGAGCTTGCTGCTTCAATCTTTTCTCTACATCTCTTCGACCATGTAACTACGAGAGGTGACCGAGTTCTTATCCATATAATTCTTTTTCAATTTTGCTTTTCAGCACTTCGGCATTCCTGTGGCGATGAGTTCTTGATGCTCCATGTCCTAGTATTTGAAGCTCCGAAATGGATCTTGGTTTCACTAGCTCCAATCATTTCGGAATTTCACATTTCGGCCTTTTGCGATTTTGCATGTCATGAATTTCTGTTGCGAGTTTGAGAGGTTAGGGAACCCCGTTCCTTTGAATTTACAGTCTAAGAAATGACGATCTGTCGTTACGTTTCCTATGGGCCTAACGGTCCAAATCTTGTTGTGAATTTGACACTTCACGGGCCTTCCTTGTGCCTGATTCAGGATTTCGTCATTTCGCATTTCACCGCTTCAGAACTCTTGTGATGAAGAGTCTCATCACTTGACGCTTCCAACTCCTGGTATCCAAAGCTCCAAAATGGATTTGGATCAAGGGTCCACACTCTATATGATTCGACGATCCAAATATTTTCGTGATTTCTCACAACGCGATTTCGAAATTCTTGACGTGAGAGTTCTTGACAACTCCACCTCCTGGTCTACGAAACTTTGAAATGGAGTCAGCTCAAATTTTCATCTTTTCGCACTTCGCAACTTCAGGATTACTGTCGTGATATTCCCTGACATCTCCAACTCCCGGTATCTGAACCTCTAGTATGGAGTCTTTGACATTTCACAATTTTTCATCTCGCAACTTCGAGACTCCTGTACTAAGAGTTCTTGACATCCCCAACTCCTGGCATCCGAAATCCTAGTATCTGAAAATCCTCATATCCAAAACTATCTCCTATTGTGTGGCATCTCGACTCTCCAAGTTGCGATCTCTGAAACTCCGAAAAAGGATCTTGTCACTTCAATCTTTTCTCTACATCTCTTCGACCATGTGACTACAAGAGGTGACCGAGCACTTATCCATATAATGCTTTTGTGATTTCTCTTTTCGGCACTTTGGCATTCATGTGGCAATGAGTTCTTGATTCTCCATGTCCCGGTATCCAAAGCTCCAAAATGGAGCTTAGTTTCACTAGCTCCGATCATTTCAGCATTTCGCATTTCGGCCTTTCGTGATTTTGCATGTCATGAATTCTTGTTGTGAGTTCGAGAAGTTAGGGAACCTCGTTCCTTTGAATTTGCACTCGGTGAAATGAAGATCTGTCGTTACGTGTCCTATGGGCCCAATGGTCCAGATCTTTCCATGAATTTGACACTTCATGGGCCTTCCTTGTGCCTGATTCAGGATTTCGGCGTTTCGTATTTCACCAATTCGGGACTATTGTGATGAAGAGTCTCGTCACTTGAATCTTCCAACTCTCGATATCCGAAGCTATGAAATGGAGTCGGATCAACGGTCCACACTCTAGATGATTCGACGGTCCATATCTCTTCGTGATTTCACACATCTCGATTTCGACATTATTGACGTGAGATTTCTTGACAACTCCACCTCCCGGCCTGCGAAACTCCGAAATGGAGTCAGTTCAACTTTTCGTCTTTTCACACTTCGCAACTTTGGGATTCCTGTCGTGAGATTCCTTGACATCTCCAACTCCTGGTATCTGAACCTCCAGTATGGAGTCTTTGACATTTCACGATTTCGCATCTTGCGACTTTGGGTTTCACGACTTTGAGACTCCTGTAGTAAGATTTCTTGACATCCCCAACTCCCAGTATCCGAAATCCCAGTATCCGAAACTGTCTCCAACTTTCAGGATTTTGACGTTTCGCATTTCATGATTCCGGGACTCCTGTGGTGAAGTGTTTTGACACTTCAACTCCCGGTATCTGAAATGGAGCCAGATCAATGCTTCAATCTTGCCTTTCGATCGTTGTTGTTCTTCCTTGCCTGCCTGTCCGCTGATCTTCCTTGTCTTCCTGTTTGTCATCATTGTTGTTGTTCTTGCCATCAATGAAAAGCATGCTCTTCTTGTAAACATGCCAAAAATCTCCCCCTTTGGCATTGATGGCAACCCTAAACAGTTGCGCTCATCTGTTTGGACCTCCAACTATAGCATCCAGTCCAGACCACTCCTTTTCTCCCCCTTTGACATCAATGTCAAGAAAAAACGCTCCCCCTGAGTTGTTGCAGTATATTTAGGAGGTATCATATGTTCAACCAATACAAAATCCCCCTAACAGGATGGACTTTCTTAGATGTGAGATGGGATGACACCCAACTTCTGTCGGAGATATTCAAATGGTGTCTTGGCTAGGGGTTTAGTAAATATGTCTACAATTTGTTCTGTGGTCGGAATGTAATGGACCTGAACATTCTAATTGGTGACCTTCTCTCTCAGAAAATGGTATTTTATGGGAATATGCTTGGTCTTCGAGTGGCATACAGGATTCTTGGACACATTGATGGCACTAGTGTTATCACAATGGATTGGGATCGGTGCAGCGTATTTTACCTCCAAGTCTGCAAGTGTCTGAATCATCCATAATATCTGAGTGAAACAGGTAGCAACAACAATGTACTCTACCTCTGTAGTTGATAAAAAAATGGAACCTTGTTTTTTACTAAGCCATGCTACTAATGAGTCACCCAGGAAGAATGCTCCTCCACTGGTGCTTTTTCTCTCATCAACACAGTTTTCCCAATCTACATCTGAATAAGAAGTTAACTGAAAATTATGATTTTTGGGATACCACATACCATAAGTCATTGTTTCTTTCAAATACCTAAATATCCTTTTGAAAGCTAGCAAATGACTCTATTTAGGTGCAGACTGATATCTTCCTACCATTCCAAAAGCATGCATTATGTCTGGGCGAGATGTTGTGATGTACAACAGGCTACTGATCATTGATCTATATGAACTTTGATCAAAATCAGGTGAGTCATCATCCTTACTTAATTTGCATCCAATAACCATAGGTGTGCCCATAGGTTTAGAGTCTTCCATTTGAAATCTTTTCAACATTTCTCTTAGATATTTTTCTTGAGAAATGAACATCCCTTTAGACCTCTGAGTAATTTGCAAACCAAGAAAAAATGACAGTTCACCTATCATAGACATTTCAAACTCAGACTCCATGACAGAAGAAAACCATTGTACCAACGAATCCTTATTACATTCGTAGATGATGTTATCTACATAGACCAATACGATGAGAATATCATTATCCTCTATTTTGATATACAGATTATTATCAATTGTTCCTCTCTTGAACCCTTTGTCTTTGAGATATGTATCCAGTCTATGATGCCAGGCTCGAGGGGCTTGTTTTAACCCATATAAATCTTTCTTCAGCTTGCATACTAAGTTAGGATTATCAGACAGTTCGAAACCCTCTGGTTGTTCCATATAGACTTCTTCGCTTAAATATCCATTTAGAAAAGCTAACTTGACATCCATTTGATAGACTTTAAACCTTTTATGACAAGCATAGGCAAGAAACATTTTGATAGCTTCTAATCTTGCTACGGGCACAAATGTTTCATCAAAATCCAGTCCTTTTATCTTAGCATACCCTTTACAGACCAATCTTGTTTTGTTCCTAACAACTTCTCCCTGCTCATTCAATTTATTCTTAAAGATCCATTTGGAGCCAATGAAATTTTTAACTTCAGGTCTATGAACCATCTCCCACGTATTGTTTTTCTCAATCTGATCAAGTTCATCATTCATTTCTTTAACCCAATGGTCATATTTGCTAGCTTCATTAAAATTATTGGGTTCCAGCATGGATTTGAAAGCTATATGTGATTGTTTGGTTTTTTTGATTATCTTTCTCCTGGTTTGTACACCTTTGTCTTTTTCACCAATTATCTGACTTGCAGGATGATTCTTTTGAGTGATTCTGGAGGAGGAATTTGATGTTGTCTACTTGTTTGAGTCTGTCTGAGTATCTATGTCTTCATCTGATTCAGAGTCTTCCTTTTCTTATTCTTGGACCTGTTCATCTCCATCTTTAGTTGTGTCTTTTGTAGAAGACTCATTACTGTACACCTCTCTTGCTGGGATTCCCTCATCAACTTTTACGTCAATACAATCAAGCATTTTGTGCAGCCTCTTATTATAGCATCTGTATCCTTTGTTGTTTGTAGCATACCCTAAGAAGATACCTTCATCAACCCTGCCATCATATTTGCCAAGGTTCTCATCATTATTATTTGTGTAACATTTACTCCCAAAGACTTTGAAGTGTTTAATTGAAGCAGGTCTCACATACCATAGTTCATAAGGTGTCTTGTCACCTTTTGGTCTGAGGTGGGCTTTGTTAAGAACATGGAATCTTGTGTGTATTGATTCTACCCAGTAGGTTTGACCAATGTTCTTCTCATTCATCATTGACCTGGCCATTTCCTGCACTGTTCTGTTTTGCCTCTCAACTACTCCATTTTGTTGTGGAGTTCTTGGGATGCTGTATTCTCTCTTGATCCCATGCTTATCACAGAATTCCTTGAATTCACTTGACATAAACTCACCTCCTTGTTTTGATCTTACTGCCTTTAACCTCTTTCCTGTTTGAGTCTCAGTTAAAGCCTTAAATATTTTAAACTTCTCAAAAGCTTCAACTTTTTCCTTGAGAAAGGAAACCCAAGTAAGTATGGAGTAATCATCAATAATCAGCATGAAGTAGTTTTCTTTCCCTGTGCCTTCCTGTCTTGATGGTCCACATAAATCCGTATGAACTAGTTGGAGTGGTTTCTCTTTTGAAGTAAATCTCTTGGACTTAAACTGTGTCCTGGTTAGCTTTCCTACTTGGCAGGTGTTTGCACCCTTTTCGTCACCTTGGTGAGCAAATAAGAGGTGATTACATGCCCAGTTGGGTCTTGCTGAGCATGACAGCTGTAGAGGAAAAAGTTAGAGAAAGAAAAACAAAACTATAAGCAAGAATTAAACAAATAAAAACTAAAATTATGAGCATATGTATATGGAGATAACAAAAACAAAAATACCAATATCACCAATGTTTTTAGGCTGATCTATTGATGAAATCAAAGCACAATGAAGAAAGAGGACTATGAGTCCCTTCTTCCTCCAAAGGAAGGCTCTTGGACCCTCACAAACTTGCTCTCCTTACAACAAGAAAAATAAAAATGGTGATGAAAGAACTCCTTTGCAAATCCACTCAAGGGAGAGGTGGATTGCTCAATGAAATGGTGCCAAGTGATTTTGTCAAGGATGGAGTCCTTAAAACAATATAAGCAGCATAAAATTGCATGAAATTCCTTGATAAAATGAGGTTTCTTCATGGCTTTTCATAGCATTGCATTGGGTTATTGTGTAACTCCTTTGTAGTGTGAAAAGAGGCCATTTAGGGCATTATTAGGTCTTTGACTATCCCACCATTTGGATTTAGCTCAGATTTGAGGGTCAAATCGGATTGGGAGCTGATCCATAAGTGGTTGGGAGGCTGACCAATTCAATAAATGCGTCGTTTAGCAAGTGCGCGGGTTTTTGCGCCAACAGTCGTGCATCGTGCGCGTATGCGCACATGGTACGTTCTTGTTCCATGCATGTGCGCGTGCACCCAACTTCTGTAAAGCGCTCTTCCATTTTTTCACTACTTTGTATAGTTTTTGACCTTTTTGGAATGCTGTGAGATTAATTCAGGGCCATGAATGACTTCATTACTGTTTGACGATGCTGAGTTCTTGTCGCCATGTGGGGATGAGATTCCAGTGATAATAGATGCCCCGTGATGGATGAGGTTAGGAGCATACGTATAGCGGAAATCCATCAATGTTTCCTCTACTAAGAATGTTGTTGTAAGATAGAGCAAGAGTGGGATCGTTCAGAGTGATCCGTTGGAGAAAAAAGGAACCGGTAGGACCCGACATTCTGTGAGTTGTGAAAAATAGAAACTGTGTACAAACGAGGTGGGCATGCCCCATGCTCATTTTATGTAACTCTGAAAAACATGACTAAAGTGTTGGTGTAGACAACTGCAGCACCCTCAGGGGTGGTGATGATAAAGGAAGAAGACAATTCTGCAAAGGAACATACTCTAAAAAATAGGCAATGATCGCGGGAAAGAAGTATCGGCGATGACGCAAGCATTGATGGACCTACCACATTCAGAGGTCTTCGGCAAATGATGAAAATAACTGCAATAGTCGCACAGTAAGACCCACCATAAAATGAGAAAGTGTTGGCGTCAAATGTTATGGGGGGCAACGACAGCAGGGAGTAATGGTGTTTCACCCTGTGTCATCCGAGATCTCTCATTGAATGGAGAATGAGAATCAAGATACTGTCACCCTTCTGGAAAATTATGCTAATGTCGACAAAAGGGGAACACGACTCCCAGAAGCAAGTAGCTTCTTAGAATATACTAAGGTGAGGAAGTGGCAGAGGTACATGGACGAAGTCAAGAAGTGGGAAGACTCAAGATTGCCCTTGGTTGGAGGATGGATGAGATACAAAGTGGTCGCAACCGTGTAACAAGGTCGAGTGTCAGGGGGACTACAAGACCGGTGATAAGTTGTGCCAGAGGCGGGACAAGGTGAACAAATTCAGAGGGTAGAGGTAAGTGACTTGTGGAGTACTCTGAAGATATGGACGATGTCGTCAATGATAGATGATAAGTAATTCTCCAACCAAGGGTAACATGGGTTGCGCATGGCCAAAAAGGAAGCAAGTCGCCAACGGTGACGACAAAAAATGTAATGACTGGAAATAAAGGCGTTTGTACAATAAATAACAAATAATTTGGGGAGAAATGTACAAATACAGAAATGGGTGCCCCAGTGTGATATGAGTGCCCCAGGGAGGGCAAAATTTTCCTGGAAAAATGATGAAGGGTAGGGGCCCCATTGGTGATTTTATGTATGAGGTAGGTGAAATGAGGATAGGTTCGCAGATGGACAAACTGATTGTGGATGAAATGGAGGGTTCATGATACTGCAGAGGTGTAGGTAAAAAAATAGAATCGTAAAGAGATAATCCGGGAGTCCATGTGGGAAAGCTAGAAAAATGAGGAGGAGTATGTGGCTGATTCATGACATGGTGGAAATACTATCGGGACTCCCATCCCTAAAGGGTAATGAAGAACAGCATGAGTGTCAAAAAGTGCCAAAAGGTGCTATGAATGGGACAACTCATGTGGGTAAGAATGCTACCGGGTAACAGTACCGAAGATGCAAATGGAGGTGTGGGTACTGCAGATCCAGGAATGAGGATCCCAAAGGCCAATATCAGAGGGTGTGACTGGAAATGTAAATGCAATACAGCGGGAGAGACTACATGCCAGTGATGAGTTGATACCTGAAGGGATGATGTTGATAAATGATGAGCAAGTACCTGCACATATAACAACCAAATACCCAAATTGAACAACATATGAAGAGAATCAAAGATATGAGCATGTATTAGATAAATGTGACAATGCACGTGCATACATGACCATGATATGAAAAAAAGGTGCACCGGGGGCACATCATGAAAAGTGACCTAGGGACAGCTATGATGTAGGTGGCGGGATGCTGATCCCGTGGCTGAAGATGGTTTGAAAAATGGACACCTTGGGCTCCCGGAATGGTGAGTGGAAGTTTGGAAAAAGGCCTATATATAGTTGTAGGGCCCACATTGCCACCTCATTTGTACCTGCCGCAATAGTGAATGGACGAGCAGTTTTCAGAGGAGATTGGGAGATTCGGGGAGGACAAGGCATCCGATCGGCATTCTACGAGTATCAGGTTAGTGGTCTGATCATCCTGCATAGAAATAGGCTTTCAATTTTTGGGCAGGGTTTGTACAGAGGGCCATACAGGGGTATTTAGGGGGTTTTTTATGGGGTGTGGGCCAACATGCGCGAGTGATTTAGTGAAAGGTGCGAATACGTGTGCTCCTGTACACCGAATATACATGCATGGGTGCACGGTAGGGGCAATTTAAGGTGCGCCCTAAGGGCGCGCCTGTGTGTTGAACAAGCACGCATCAGTGCATGCCTGTAGGTTTGACAGGCACGTATCGATGCGCGTCTATATGGTAAGAAGGCGCGCTTAAGAGCGCGCCTATGAAACAAATAGGTGTGCATTGAGGTGCACCTGTTTGGTGTACATTCACGCATATATGTGCGCCTGTGTACTGAACAGGCGCGCATGTGTGCGCGCCTGTGGGAACAAAAACCGTGCCTAGGAGGCAAGGTTGAAGGGTAAAAAAACAAGTCTTTCTGATGTTGTTGATGGTTACATGAGCTGATATAGGACTCTGTGTTGTTTGCAGGTGGCCAGCAGTGACAATGCCAGTGTGGTGGCGAGATCGATACTGGGCCCAGTTGCGAGATGCTATGGCCATTGAGGGGCCTGGAGTACGTGAAAATTTGACAACGTGTGGGTTGCTAAAGTTCTTTGAGTGCCCATTGGTATGGGCATAGGAGTATTTACTACAGTTCCTTCTCCAGATGTGGAGTCCATAGCTGCACTGCTTCCTTGTGTGAGGAGAGCAGATCCCTTTCACTATGGTGGAGAATGTATATTTTCTGACTGGGCTCCCCTTTCGGGGAACGCCCCTACCGGCAGAGCCTGTGCTGCCTAGGGATACAGCCCTTGCTACGATTGGTCAGCGATACTGCTTGGGTCGGGACTTTATGTCTGGGACTGTGGTGAGCATCAGTGCTATAGACTCCCTAGCACATCGTTGTATATCAGTGATGATTGTGCATATATATGGGTCACTTGCGACCTAGCGGATTAGTGGTGGCCAGCTGTTGGTGCTAGAGAGGGTGGTGGTCGGCGAGCAGTTCGCGTGGGGGATGACGCTGCATGCGCGGATGATAGTGTAGTTGGAATGTTGTCAGTCCACAGGTGTAGGAGAGTTTGCATTTGGGTCTATCCTGGTGGCATGGTTCTTAGAGAGGGTGTCGATGTTGCGCCCGAGGGTTTTACTAGAGGTGTCGGGGGCGCATGAGCCGCGGTTGAGGTGGTGGTCGACAGTTTTGCTTCATCATGGCGATGGAAAAGGGGGCCACTTATTTTCGGTAGAGGTGGCACAGATATGGTGGTAGATGTTGCAGGTAGTACTTCGGTACCCCTATGCTGGGGTTGATTTCCGAGGTGACCCGGACATGGTGCTGCCTCCAGGGGAGGTTTTTGACCATCGAAGTATGTCTAGTATGTTTTTTATTTATGTTGTCATCTGAGATATCATTCCATATGTATATGATATAGATACTGATATTATCTGTTGGTTGTTGTTTTGTGCATGTGCAGATGTGGCACCTCGCGGGCGTGAGGTGGAGATGCAGAGAGCGCTGGCTTGTTGAGAGCCGGAGAGACGACCACATGGAGAGAGACGTTGGCGGGAGGATACCACAGGGCGACCTATTGAGCCCGAGAGGGTAGCGAGGAGGCACCAGTTAGATGACCGTGGTGCGGGGCCATCACATGCTCCTCTGGCGGCAGCCAGAGTGGCTTATGATGACATACACCGTCAGCTAGAGATGGTGTTACAGGATGTGCCTGAGGGCATGTGGACTCGTATCCAGGATGAGAGCTTCCTGGAGTAGTGTGTGGGGGTGCCGCCACCATGGCAGGCCATAGTGCGGCGAGGAGCAGTGCTTGCGGCGATGACAAGTGGACGCCTGCCGCCAGGGCAAGAGGGTCCTGTGGGTGGTCCACCACCTCCTAGGGCAGGTGGTGGTGGGCCACCACCTCCTCCTGAGGGAGGAGCAAGTTGTGGTGCGATAGCGGCACCATGATGTATATGTTTTTGTTGTATATAGGATGGTGAGCCGATTTTTTGTACTGAGGTGTTGTGTTGGTCTGCGAATACATGTATTTTTGTATGTAAACATTT
>JZKD02S1733654.1:518860-542939 GCA_000966675.3 Picea glauca | reverse complement strand
TTCACCATGCAACATTGGGATCATCACCAACTCACTACTCTTTGTTCAGTCAGTTAACTGAAGACTAGTTGACTAGTTAACTCAGCTAGGTGGCAGTTCACTCCTGTAACTGCCTAAGAGAATAGACTAGGTGGCAGTTTACTCTTGTAACTGTTGGTATGTGTCCAGATCAATCTAGACCACCACTATGGCTCATTAGTTACTCATGTATCCTATATCTATTGTAAATTATTCACTCTTTGAGTGTGGAATACAGTTAATGAGAATTCTTCCATTATTTCTATCTTGCTTCTTCTTTCTCAATTTCTCTCTGCAAATGTGTGTAGTATTTTCTAGCTAGATCTATTATGTGCAAGTTCAACATATTTACATGTCTTCACCTTAGTATTGTGGTAGTTTAAATGAATAACACAAGGGTTATAACCTGTGTGCATGAAATAAAATTACCAGGCCGAATGGGATCCTCACTTTTTTGTTATGGCCCCCTAAAATGGATTGTTACCTGTCCATAAATGAATCCTAGCTCTCTTTGTGTGCACACCCTTGGCCTTGAAGTTTCCACCATTATGAGGAGTTGGCTTCATTCCCCTGGTGTTGGCTACAGAGTATACCCTTAACCCTCCAGACTGGATTTTTATAGAGGATATTTTCATTCTTGTCAAGTTTCTACGGGTTATTGTAGATTTAATGTATGGTCAATTATTTCTAATACGGACACGCCCAGTTGGTTGTATGGAATTCGTGTGGGTTTGGCATTTAGTTACTGCTTCTGTGATAATAAGGATAAACCCTTCATTGCCAATTTCACTTTCAAAGAAAACAATCACTCTCCTTATGTTAATACTCAGTATTGTTAATGGAAAAGGCCTCTACCCCGATTCGATTTGATGTGTGGGTATGCGTAATTTCCACAACTTGTTAGGTTTATTGTTTTTTTACAACAGTGGATAATTGTTTGGTTGATACACAGTCACTGGTTTTTGGCACTAATGATTATTTGGATGATAGCTAGAATTGGTTACAAATTCTTGATGTTTCTCACGCATGTCGCGTTGTGTGTATGGTGTTTTTGCAAAATGAAATAATGGGTGTGGTAACTATGGTTTTCTTTGGGGGTGAATGACTATTGAACGGGATGACTGTAGAGAGTATATTCACTGCATCCTTATGATTTTTTTATTGTATAAGCCTGATTTTTCACAGCATATTCGATCATGGTGTGACTAAATCGAAGCAATGTTATATCAAATCTATGGCTCAGCACAATATGTTGAGTTATTACCGTGACTGTGTGTTTGTTGTGTTAAGTGGAAATGTTGCATTGTGGGGTTTTTGTTAGTTGTGCATTGTGTGTAGTATGGATAGCTTAGTTTTCACACTCATGGATACCCACAGAGTTTTAAGCATGTTTATTTATTGCAATCGATCACTTACTAAAGTGGGCATGTTGCTGATGACAGTCATGTTGGCTGGGTGGCCCAACTTTTAAGTCACATTGAATTGTTTTTTTTTACAATGGCAGAACTACATTGCCTAGGCAAATTACCCTATGCATATCTTGTGTCTAAATGGTGGTTGTTGGTTGTCTGATTAATTGTCAATTTGGGCGTGGCAATTTGGTCTTGATTATTTTGGTTACTGCCTATATATGTTTAACGAATATCATTGCATTTAAATGATAGGCCCGATTGCAGTGATAATGACTTCATTGTTAATTGAAAACATGACTTTTGAGTATTATTTTGGATTGAAATGCATGGGCAGTGGTTTATTTTGATGGTTAACAGAGTGGAATGGCTATTGTTTGGAAATTGTTATAAGATGAAAATAAGGGAACAAAATCCTTTTTACAGATTGTGTGGGATGCCTATTGTCTTGTGATGGCACTGTGTTGGATAATCAATTATGAACAATGAACTAGTTAAATGCACATAAATTATTATTTGGTCAAATGATTGATGGCTGATGCATCTCCTTTCACAAAATGTTTTATGGATCACTTAATTAATTTCATGAACAGTAATCATTTGTATTCCCTTCCATTATTTCACTTTCCACTAATTACAAACCCCTTCATCTCCCATATTCATTTTTTCACTCCCCGTTCTGAGATTGATTACAGTCAAGAGAATTTTTGTGTTAAGGAAGATGAAAGTGGCAGTGTCTTGTGTGGATTGCGGTGAGGTTTTATTGGTTTTCCTTATAGTTGATTGTTGTTGTCATTGAGCAGTAACCATGTTATTTTCCCCTCATGATATCATGTTTCTCTCAATACAAATCCCTCGCATCTCCCAAAACCCTTTCCACCCCTTGCTCATTGATAAAAAGTAAAACAATTTGTATGGATTGGATTGCATGAGTCTGATACATTGTTAAGCCAAATCTATTTCACATTTTTAAGATTTTTCATGTATGGTTATTTAAAAGACTATTTTCTAATTGATCACGCATGCAAGATGAGTTTTTTCAGTCGAGGTAGTCATGGCCGAGGAAACAGAGGTAGAGGTAATTGGAACCAAGGCCCAAGAAGGCCCAGGTTCTCCATACATTTTGACGTTGATTCACAAGAGCTTGGCCAATTGTTTCATGCCGGATTATTCAATTAGATTGGGAAGGGAATAGTCCAACCCAGGCCTAAAAGGCCTCCTTTCCAAGCCCCGCAAGCCCCCGATATCCCTGTACCTCCTCATGTCTCATTACAACCTGAGGTCCCTGAAAATGATGGATGGCGGGAGATTGTCTACCCAACAGTCTCCCAACATCGTGGCTGGCCCAACTTGTCTTTGCCTCCTCTATCGGGTAACCCCATTTCCCAAGATGCCCCTGATCACTCGCTAGTGAAATACTCCCATGCTAGCAAGAGATTGAAAATTGAGGCCCACTATGCCCTTGATAAAGGAAAATCCATTGTTTTCCCATCCTCACCCTCCAATGGCTCTGACAAATCTGTGTCTTCATGGATGCATTTGAGGGACGATTGTTCCCACGTGATCAGTGAAATTAGGCCTAAAGGCTCTGCACAGCCAAAGGAAAACTCAGGAAAAGCAAGAGGTGACAACAAAAATCAAGGAAGGGTTGCATCACAGACTGGGAAATATGGTTTTTAAGTTTTTATTATATCTATTGTTTTATGACAATTGACTTCGGGGATCTTTGGACAGCATGTTTATTTTGGATATATGAGTATTATTTTTGAAATAATTTCAAATTTCATGAGTTTAACTTGACAAAAGTGAATATGTTGATCGGAGGCACAAGGAGGTGTGTTTTTCTCAACTAATGGTTATGTTATGATTGTTATGATTGTTATGAACTAAAGGGAGTCACAAGGGGTCCCACCTTCTAGTTATTATTTATTTATGACCCTTATTATAATTATTACTCTTCCCCCTAACTAAAGTTAGTTGAGTATTTTAATTAACTTAACTAATGAATTGGTTCAACTTCTTCAACCAATTCTAATTTGTTAAAATCAAAAGGAAAGGGAGGAATAAGGAGAGGATAGAAGAAGAAGAATGCTAAGGTTTGCTCTTTGAGTTTATGTTGAGATAGTTCAGTTTTCATTTATTCATATATTCATCACAGCCTAATTCTCTTTTATGATAGCAGGGTCTTATTGTAGACAACAATATTTAGGGTTGAATCAAATCATTCAGACACTTGTTTTTCAGAGGTGTTGATCTATCTTTGATAGTGTGTGTAGACTTGTCTGTTTGTGAATTAATTTTCATGACTGATAAAAGCAATTATGTAGAGTCAAGTGGGCAGAAATCTGTGGCAAGTTGATCTAGCTTTTGGAGTTCAGTTTTAGTTTTCTGTTAGAGGTCCTTTTGTATGTTCCATCAGGGATGTCTAATTTTGACTTTGGTCCAATATTTTTCTATGAGATTTTGTAAAGAAAATGACTCTTTGGTGAATTGGAATGAAATAAAGGATTGATTTATGTCTCATTTGTCTTGATTATCATCTTGGTGTCTTTACTTATGTTCTTACATTTATTTCAACAACTGTTATATTCAGAAAATTACATTAAAATTGAATTTCCAGTAAGATTTTTGTTGATAAAAGACTAGCCTAAGCACTCGTAATTAATACTTGTGAGTTGGGATGTTATTTTTGTTGGCTATAAACATAGGGTGATATTTCCGTCTACTTTGATTTAGCCAAGTAAAGGCTGAAAATGATTGAGTGAGATCATTTCATATCTTTCCCTCAATAGTACTGACGTTTATTCACACTTTGTTTCATCCTAAATCCACCCCACCTAAACGCTCATTTTCATCCAACCCCACAAAATTATAATTTTTAAAGCCACATTTTAACCAGGAGACCACCGAAGCTTCATCCCCCAACATTTATTGAAGGAGCATCAAATACGATTGGTTTGAAACCACCATCCTCTAGAAGAGATATTTTTTATGAGGGCCTACCAACCCTCGATAGTTGAAAGATAGAATTTTCATGGAGAGGCCCTCTCTGGGGTCCTCGCTGCTCTAAGCGCCCCAAAGATTGATCTTTTTTTTTCCTTCAGCTATATCCACCTGGGATTTAGTGAAAATATATGTATTATTACAACACGTGTGGAAAAATAATTTATAGTGATGGTCACTCAGTACCATCTACAATATCTTCCAACCAAGAATTATTATGCCTCATGAACACTCGTGTAACACACCCAACCCCTTAAAGGGATTTTTAAGGGATGGGGCATCAAAATTTTGTCTTCCTTAATTAATCAAATCATCCTTCCGAGGTCTCTATCACGTTTTTCTTGTCCAGAAATTTCCAACCATTGTCTCCACACTCAAAACCGAGCTCAATATTGGAAGATATGCCCTTCCAAATTTCTTCGAGCATTTATTAGTCAAGGGCCATGTGGAATCCATGTGGTCCTTCTCATACATGTCATCATGAGTTCCCTGAAGTCAGGGAGCTCCCAACACTCCTAAATATATAGCAGAGATCCATCAACCATTAATCTGACAATAGATCTTCCTCAACATTAGCGCTTACACCTAATGGAAAGGTTTAGCATTCGGTGCTTCAACCCTTTTGGGAGTATGCGGTCTAATGACCCAAGTCTCCCGGAGTACCTATCTCTCGAAGCCCTATGAGCTTTCCACATGACTCAGGAATTCGATTCTTTTGTCTTATCCTCGACACTACACTCCAAACCCCTGGAGTCTCAGACTCTCAAAGGGTCCACCCTCGCACTGGGTGATGTACTAGATGTGAAGGAAAATACAGGTGGATATCGCCTACTTCTCCCAGCAAATGGAACAAACGGTAAGTGCTAGGTGTGATACGCAGAAAGGCAGAGATGACATGTGGCACCTTCAGTGGGTGACATGCGTCACATGTTAATGGGCCTATAGGGTTTTCAAAATGCACGAATCTAGGTGACAAGTGGCATGTTGATCATGGGTCCATGTCACCCTAGATGAAATCAATGTGCCACGTCACTCTAAACCAATAGCCTTTCAAGCCTTTCAATCTCATGGTCAATGTGTGTTCACGTAACCCCTGGATCAATGGTCTTCGTTACTTCGTAATTTCGGTGTTCGAAAAATCTGCGATGTGACTTCCTCCTTACTCCCAAAGTTGGTCAGCATTGGGCTGACCACAACCTAGATATAATGGTCAGGCTCTCACCATGTATACTCATAGATCTATGACTCTTTATCACCTTGGGGATTCGACGTACGGTAGTTTTGCAATGAAAACTCCTCTTTTCTCCTGGAGATGGTCAACACTGAGCTGAACACAACCTAGAGCTAATGGATATGGTCTATCCATGTAGATCACATATATATGAATCTCATGGCTTCGGGACTTCATCCTTGGAAAGTTTTGCAATCAAAACTCCTCGTGACTCTTGGAGTTGGTCAACGTCGGGATGACCACAACTTAGATCCGAGGGTCAGGTTTCATCCACGTGGATCCACAGATCCATGACCAGTGTTAGTTTGGGCTTTAGAGCTTATCGACATGCCACACCTCAAGTTTCAAGGAGTACCAAGTCTCTCGAATATGGGATCTAGCGCCACACATCCCTTGTATATGGATGGCTGAGATTTACTTCATCGTTCACAGCTTCAAGAGACTTCACACCTTGAATACTCTCGTCCAAATTCCTCTGGAGTATCAATGACGTAGACGTCACCTCTTTCTCGGAAAAGCCTCTACGCTGACCTCCCAGTCTTAACAGATCGTTCTAACTTCACCTTCAAGATGAAGTGGTTCTTTTGATTCCTCACTAGAATATTTGTTAAAACCCAATTCACAGGTCCTTCTTTTTTCCCTGTCACAGTTTCTGCATATACCTGGTCTTTTCCCAACCGAAATTTCATCTTTTGGGGTTTTGCAATCCCCATTGTCGAGAATCTCAACCTTCTCGATCCCCCGATCTTCGATATCCTGAAATACCGAAATGGCTCTAACTTTGGTTAGCCCCCTGGACTATACCTTTGGTCCATGCGACCATGATTTCATATGATCGCAATCCTAAGGCTTTTGCGATTTCAGGATTTTGAATGCTAAAATGCATGGACCCTTTGTCCTCAGGATTTTCGATCCTCCGAATCCCAATCTCCTGAAATGGTCTCCCTTTCAGGATTTCCCTTCGAAGACCTAGATTGTTCCCACGCGTACCATATAAATGGACGGTCCTTGTCACTTCGCGGTTTCAGGAACTAAAATGCTTATGGGTTCTTTCCCTCGGAACTCCTGAAGTTATGATTCTCGACCTCCTTTATGTTGAAATGACATCATTTGTCCCCACACTAGAGCTTCCCACCATATTAGGGTTTCGGACTTCACGGTTCCAAAATGTGTGTGCTTCCTGTCTTCAGGATTCACGAAACGCCAAATCCCGAAATGTCTATGTCTTCCGATATTCACCACATATCCCAACCGATGGATGGTCCACGATCATTTGTGATTTCACGAAGTCAAATGTCGATGTCCTCCTGTCCTTATGAACCCCAAAAATCCAACATTCGAAATGTCGACGAGCTCTTAATTATCGCCACCTGTCTCAACAAGTGGACGGTCCTGATTCAGTCTCGGGATTTCGTGACTTGCGATTCCCCGATGTTGCAGTTTCTCTATAAACTTAAAACCCCGATAGTCAAAATATCGACGGGTGCTTTATATTCACCATGTGTCCCAATAGATGGATGGTCCAGATCAAGATTGGGGTTTCCACTATGAAGTGACTCGATCTCCTATCCTCTAGACTCCCGATATCCTGAATTCCGAAGTTCCAATATCCCGATGCCTTTTGGGACCTTCACTCTGATTGAGAGAGTTTAACCCTCATGCAACTCCAGTCATATCCTACAGCTCATGATATCCTGAGCTTGAAACTCTGTAAATAGCCGTAACCCCCTTGCTTCTCTATTAGATCGGACGGTTGGCGGGATTTCACAATTTTTCTACGAATAATTTTGATCGTTCGTCTCTTCCCTTTGATGACTTAGCAGGTCCAAATCCTTCTAAGGTCTTCCACGACTTAAAACCTTTCAATAACCTCCTGCATGCATTCCTTGGGGAAACCCTCAATCACTTCAGTGTTGAACTCCTCTAACTCCGTGCAGTCCTTGTAGCAGCAATCCTTCAATAACTTCTCAGGTTTCAAACCCTGGATACAAGCTTGGTCTGTGCACACATTGCACGACTCATGTGCCTAACTTCACCTTTGAGGAAATGAGAACAAGATTTAACTTCTCTGAGCCTTCAGAGATAATACCTCTGAACCCTTTCGTCAACGCACTCCTTGCGGACAATTAAACTGCACTCCTTGCAGGAATCCTCGCTCAGATAGAGAAACAATTGAAACTCATTTCCTAAATCCTCCTCTCTCGGACTTCAAATTTTTAATAAGAAATCATCCATACACAGCATAGAAAGAAAATTTATAACAGGAAGAGTAAAATTATGAACATACCATTCAGCATACACATACAAGAAACAACTCCAACACCATGAATCTGAATTAAGACTTCTTCTATTAACTTAATCTCTGTACATGGGTGTTTTTCAATTTATAGTTTCTCTGTTCTAGCTCTGTATGCTCACTCCTCTCCTTCTTCTTGGTAGTGTTCTTCCCTACTATTCTCTCAATTGGTATCCTCCTTCTATGTTACAATTACATAATGAGGGTGTCTATATCCGTTTTCCCTCCACTCCTAAAACTGTCAACTATGAGAATTCAAAGCTACCTACTAACATAAGTGCCTTCTACCTACTATGGATGAGAGCGGATTGCTCAAGGTCCTTTACAATATATAAGTACGCCTCTCCTTAACTATCACATTTACATTTGGCGCATCTATCTTCAAAAGGTTTTTTAAATAATTTATCATGTGTCAAAATGTGTTGGCGCTTGTCCCACACTCGCTTGACATTGGCGATGATCCTGCATCATACTCCCTCACTTGAAAATTTTCATGGGCTCCTATCCATGAGATCTTGCACGATCTGTCCATGCTTATGAATCTCTGCTTCATTCTCCCAGCTGGCATCTTCAACTGGATGTCCTTTCCATTTGACCAAGTATTCAAAGTATTGTTTTCTTCTAGTCTTCTTGCTAATTATTTTGTCTAGTATGCTTTCCATCTGTGGCTTCTCTGCAACAGGCATCTGCTTTGTCCATTAGATATCTGGTTGTTCATCATTTGTTCCTGCTTCCTCAGTTTTGTATGGGTACAAATCTAATACATTGAATATCGGATAAATTCCGATCCCATCGGGTAATTCAATCTCATAAGCATTTGCTCCAAATTTCTTGAAGACCTTACATGGTCCGATCTTCTTCATCTTCAGTTTGTTATATGTCCCCTTCGGGAACCTTTACTTTCTCAGATGTGCTAGTATTAAATCACCAACCTCAAAATGAAGTTGTCTCCTGTGTTGTTTTTCCCTGCGCTTATACTCCTGGTTCGAGTTTTGTAAACACCCCTTCACCTGGCTGTGAAGTTCTTTCATTGCCTCTGTGAAGTCTTCTGCACTAGCACTCCTAGTCGCAATCTATTATGAATCCCTTAGCTTAGAAATTCCGCTCGGCTGCATGCAGTAGACAATTTGAAATGGACTTTGAACTATGCTTATGTTAACTGAGTCATTATAAGAAAACTCTGTCCATGGTAATATGTTGTCCCATTGGTTGTGGTGCTCTGTCACCAAGCTCCTCAGCAAGTCTCCTAAACTCTTGTTTACCAATTCTGTTTGTCCATCCATCTGAGGATGATAAGATGAACTGAATGACAAGTTAGTTCCCAGCTTCTTCCATAAGGTCCTCCAAAAGTGTCCTACAAATTTAGTCTCTCGATCTGAAACTATGCTCCTTGGTAAGCCGTGAAGTCAAATGACTTCTTTGAAAAACAGATTCGCAATGTGAGTTGCGTCACTAGTTTTCTGACATGGAATAAAGTGTGCCATTTTGGAAAATCTATTCACCACCACAAAGATTGAGTCAAACCCTCTTTATGTTCTTGGAAACCCCAATATGGAATCCATGCTGACTGCATCCCACGGCCTCTCAGGTATTGGCAATGGTTGATAAATCATGCATTCTGTCTCTTTCCTTTCGAATTCTGGCAAATTATGCATCTGTCCATGAATCTCTTTTCATATGCTCACATTCCCAGCCAAAAATATGACTCATTCAATTTTGCGAATGTCTTTTCATGACCAAAGTGCCCGACCAATCCTCCATTGTGTTTCTCTTTCAGCAAATTCTCCCTCATGGAGCATTTTGGAATACACAGTTGATTACCTTTAAATAGTAATCCTCCGTGGATCATGTATTTTGTCCATTGGCTTCTATCTCTAAGAATTGTATTCTCAGCTGCTTCATAGGCCTCCTTAAAATCTGGATCATCTCTGTACATGTCACTGAGGTCATCAAAACCCAATGTTTTAACTCTGAACTCCTGCAACAACAAACATTTCCTGCTCAAAACATCAACAACCTTGTTAGCAGTTCCAGAAATATGCTTAATTACAAAAGTAAAGTTTTGCATGTATTCAACCCATTTTACATGTCTTTGATTCAACTTTTCCTGTTGAGTCACAAACTGCAGTGCATGATTGTCACTGTATAGGACAAACTCTTTCGGAATCAAATAGTGTCTCCACTTCTTCAATGCCTGAATGATAGCATAGAACTCCTTGTCATATGTGGAGTAATTCACCTTCACTTCATTTAGCTTCTCACTGAAGTATGCTATCATCCTGTCTTCTTGACTTAAGACTACCCCTATTGCAAATCCACTTGCATCGCATTTCACTTGAAATGTTTTTTGGAAATCAGGCAACACCAGAATTGGTTGTTCCATGATTTTCCTCTTCAACAGATTAAAACTCTTCTCAGCCTCTTTTGTCCAGTGAAAATATTTGTGTCTTTTATTCACTGTGTCCATCATCATTACACTAATTCCACTAAAATTCCTGATGAACTTCCAGTAGAAACTAGCCAATCCGTGAAAACTTCTCACCTCAAATATGTTCTTCGGTGATGACCAATTCTTGATCACTTCCACCTTATCTGGATCCATCCTCAATTTATATGTAGAAATAACAAAACCCAAATAGATGAGTTTTGTCTTCATGAATGAGGATTTCTTCATGTTTATCAGCAGCTTCTCTTGCTATAGTTTCTTCATCCCTATAGCCAAATGTTTCATATGCTCTGCCACTGTTTTACTGAAGATCAGTATATCATCCAGATACAAAATGACAAATTTTCCGATGAACTCCTTCAGGACTTCGTTCATCAACCTCATGAATGTACTTGGTGCATTTGTTAAACCAAATGGCATAAAAAGCCATTCATACAACCCTTCATTAGTATTGAAGGTTGTTTTCCATTCATCACCTTCCCTCATACGAATCTGGTTATATCCACTTTTCAAATCAATCTTCAAAACAAAAAAAATATCCACTTAAGAAATCCATCAGATCATCCATTCTTGGCAATGGAAATCTGTACCTAATGGTTATCTTGTTGATTTCCCTTGAATCATTACACATCCTCTAGCCTCTGTCTTTCTTTGGACTGAGTACTGTCAGAACATCACATGGACTCAAGCTTTCTCTGACCAAACATTTTTCCAACAAATCCTGGACTTCTCTTTTGACCTCTTCATTCTCCTGCGGCGTCAATCTGTACGCGGATTTGTTTGGAAAACTAGCTCCTGGTATGAGATCAATATGATGACTCACACTTCTGATCGGTGGCAATGAACAAGGTTGTGCGTCCACTACTATGTCATCGAACTCTTCCAGTAGATCCTAGATCTCTTCTGGTAAATCATCTACCCTTGTGCTGGTCAAAACAATCTTTGGTTTTTTTACCACAATAAATTGTGGTTCTTCCTTCTTCTTGACCCCTGTAAGAAGTTCCTTCCCACTCATGAGAAGTATAGTGTTACTTACTTCTGGTTTCACCTCCTTGTCTTTGATTGGAAGCAACATGTGAGTTCTCCCATTCTTCTCTAGGGTGTATGTGTTCATGCTCCCATCATGAATCACATTCCTGTCATATTTCCACAATCTACCCAGCAATAGATGACAAACATCCATGGGAATAACATCACAGACTATATTATCATTATATCCTCCTATCTTAAATTCAACTAAACATTGTTTAGTGACATTTACCTGATGTCCTTTTTGTAGCCATGAAACTCTATATGGACTTGTATGTTCAATCGTCTCCAGCTCCAGCTTTTCTACCATCTCCATTGAAACGAGATTATTTGTGCTACCACTATCCATAATGACCTTGCATACCCTATCCTTGGTTTTGTAAGCAGTCTGAAAAAGTCTATTTCTTTGGACTGAACTCTCCACCTCCTTATCTGGTGTTAAGAGAAATTTTTTCATCATCAGCGATCTTCCGCCTTCAGAATCTTCTACCTCAACATTCCACCTCTGTGCTTCGTAAATGTGGGTCTCTCCACTCTCTTTCTTCTTGTTTGGACATTCATAAGATTTGTGTCCATTTTTTCCACACGTGAAGCACTTTATTACTCCACCTCTTCCTCTTCCTCTACCTCTAGTACGAGGAAAAATATTATTATCAACATAATCTCCTATTTGTTTGGTATGTTTCCCTCTTTGTTCAGCAAATTTCCCTCACTGTGAGGTTCCACCTTTGTCAGTTCAACCCTGAGGTTTCTTCCAATCCTCCTTGGGTTTCTGATTTTTATCTTGGACAACTGATTTTCCCCTGGCTTGACTTCAGCCTCAGCCTCTTTGACCTTGCTTTCAGCTAAACTTTTCTTCAGCCTTTAGAGCCATTTGATAATCATCTTCCACCATTCGGATGGTTACCATGCTCATCTCATCCTGAATGTCATATCTCAGGTCATTCATGTACCTGGAAACCTTTTCATCATCGCTTTCTCGATGACCTGCCCTGATGTTCATCCTGTATAATTCTTCAGTATATTCCTTCACTGTCATCAGCTTCTGTCTCAAATTTTTCATTCTTCAAAACAGATTAATTTGGTAATCTTTGGGAATGAATCTCGCCTTCATCTTCGCAATCATCCTATCCCAACTCTTGATTTTTTGCTTGCCTTTGCAGTGTCTGTCAGCTTGTAGTTCATCCCACCACAATGTTGCATGTCCTTTCAGCCTTGTGATGTCATGTTTGACCTTCTTGTCTTCCTTGGCATCTTCATAGTCGAAATAAGTGTCCAAAGCTCTAATCCAGTCTAGAAGCTCTTCAGCATCCAGGTTTCCCTCATAAAATTGGATGTCCATTTTTTCCCTGGCACCCATCCTTGCGACAACTCTAATCAAGCATTCATTTGTGGGATCTTCCACTGAAACTTATTCTTCTTCATGTTCAACTTCATTTTCACTTTTGGAATCACTAAGATCCCAAATACCAACTGTGTGTCTCTGTGTTGTCTCCATGTCCTCAAGTCTGGCACATAAATCACGCATTTCTCTTGCCATGGATGGGTCAGGCATCTGCCTACCTCTTCTTCTTGGTATTTCCCTTTCCTTTGGTGGATTGGGTGTTTTCATGTCCCTTCTCTTTGGTGGCATGGTGAATTATCCTTTCCCTTTCCACAAAAAGCAAAGAACCCTTTCTGTGCTCTGATACCAAACCTGGCGCAGACATCACCCCTTTCTCAGCAAAGCCTCTGCGCTAACCTCCCAGTCTTAATGGATCGTTCTAACTTCACCTTCAAGCTGAAGTGGCTCTTTTGATTCCTCACTAGAATCTTTGTTAAAACCCAATTCACAGGTCCTTCTTTTTCCCCTGTCACAGTTTCTACGTATACCTGGTCTTTTCTCGACTGAAATTTTGGGTTTCAGGGTTTCGTGATCCCTGTTTTCGAGAATCTCAACCTTCTCAATCCCCCAATATTCAATATCCTGAAATAATGAAATGGCTCTAACTTCAGTTAGCCCCCTATACTATACCTTTGGTCCATGTGACCACGATTTCATATGATCGCAATCCTAAGGCTTTCGTGATTTCAGGCTTTTGAATGCCGAAATGTATGGACCCTTTGTCCTCAGGATTTTTGATCCTCCGAATCCCAATCTCCCGAAATTGTCTCCCTTTCAGGATTTCCCTTCGAAGACCTATATTGTTTCCACGTGTCCCCTAGAAATGGACGATCCTCATCACTTCGCGGTTTCGGGAACTAAAATTCTTATGGGTTCTTTCCCTCGGAATTCCTGAAGTTCTGATTCCCGACCTCCTTTATGTTGAAATGACGTCAGTCGGCCCCACACCAGAGCTTCCCACCATATCGAGGTTTTGAACTTCACGGTTCCAAAATGTGTGTGTTTCCTATCTTCAGGATTCGCGAAATGTTGAATCCTGAAATGCCGATGGATTTCGATCTTCACCACGTATCCCAACCGATGGACGGTCCTCAATCATTCACGATTTCATGAAGTCAAATGTCGATGTCCTCCTGTCCTTCTGAACCCCGAAAATATGACATGCAAAATGCCGACAGGCTCTTGATTATCGCCACCTGTCTCAACAAGTGGACAATCCTGATTCAATCTTGGGATTTTATGACTTGCAATTCCTCGATGTCGCAGTTTCTATGTCAAATTAAAACCCTGGTAGCCGAAATACTGATGGGTGCTTGATCTTCACCACGTGTCCCAACATATGGAAAGTCCAAATCAAGATCAGATTTTCCACTATGAAGTGACCCGATCTCCTGTCCTCTAGACTCCCGATATCCCGAATTCTGAAGTTTCGATATCCTGACGCCTTTAGGGACCTTCACTCTGATTGCGAGAGTTTAACCCTCGTGCAACTCTAGTCATATCCTACAGCTCATGGGTAACTAGGTGAGGATCTAATGGCTCACGATCTCCTGAGCTTGAAACTCTGGAAACAGCCATAACACCCTTTCTTCTTTATCAGATGGGACGGCTGGCGATATTTCACAATTCTCCTACAAAGAATTTTGACCGTTCGTCTCTTCCCTTCGACGACTTAGCAGGTATGAATCATTCTGAGGTCTTCCATGACTTCAAACCTTTCAAGAACCTCCTGCACGCATTCCTTGTGGCAACCCTCAATCACTTCGGTGTTGAACTCCTCTAACTCTGCGCACTCCTTGCAGCGACAATCCTTCAATGAGTTCTCAGGTTTCAAACCCTGGATACAAGATTGGTCTGTGCACACATTGCACAACTCTTGTGCCTAACTTCACCTTTGAGGAAATGAGAACAAGAGTTAACTTATTTGAGCCTTCAGGGATAAGACCTCTGAACCCTTTTGTCAACGCACTCCTTGCGAACAATTCAACTGCACTCCTTGCAGGAATCCTCGCTCAGATAGAGAAACAATTGAAACTCATTTCCTAACTCTTCCTCTCTCGGACTTCAAACATTTAATAAGAAATCATCCATACACAAAATAGAAAGAAAATGTATAACAGGAAGAGTAAAATCATGAACATACCATTCAGCATACACATACAAGAAACAACTACAACACCATGAATCTGAATTAAGACTTCTTCTATTAACTTAATCTCTGTACATGGTTGTTTTTCAATTTACAGTTTCTCTGTTCCATCTCTATATTCTCACTCCTCTCCTTCTTCTTGGTAATGTTCTTCCCTACTATGCTCTCAATTGGCATTCTCCTTCTATGTTACAATTACACAATGAGGGTGTCTAAATCCATTTTCCCTCCACTCCTAAAACTGTTAACTCTGAGAATTCAAAGCTACCTACTAACATAAATGCCTTCTACCTACTATGGATGAGAGCGGATCGCTCAAGGTCATTTATAATATATAAGTACGCCTCTCCTTAACTATCACATTTACGTTTGGTGCATCTATCTTCAAAAGGTTTTTTAAATAATTTATCATGTGTCAAAATGCGTTGGCGCTTGTCCCACGCTCGCTTGACATTGGTGATGCTCCTGCATCAATCAAGCCTCCAGACCAGGAGATCTAGTGCCACGTGTCACTGGTGGAAATGACCAGGATTTACTCCGGCCTTTGGAGCTTCGAAAATCCTTGCTAAAAAATATTTTTCTTCCTGTTTCCTCCAGAGTATTCAATCTCTAGACCACGGTATCTCCTACCACGTGTTCACTATCTATCAATGATCGATATCAACTTCGCAACTTTGACATTTGGTGTTTATGGTGTTATAACCCCTCTATTCTATCGAAGTGGTCAGTTTTTGGCTGACCATGACGTAGATCCAATGGTCAAGGAGACTTTAGAATACCCTGGTATCTACGGCTTAAAATACTCCACGATTGGTAAAGTTGTAACATACCGGAGCTCCTTCCAAACTTTCCCCAGGGTTCTTGGGTCTTGGTCATTTGGATCCTCCCAAATTTCTCGTGGGATATACAATTATCTCTTGGTTGGGAATTCTCTAAGGTCATGATCCTGAACCCTCAGTCACACAAATGAAAGGTCTAGAGGATGTGCCCCCTTGTCTGCACTCTAAGGGCGTTATACCTCCTGATATTACTGGTACCTCAAATGGATTGAGGGGACACTCCTTGTGCTTCTTCTGGAGTTTATAAATTAGAGATATCTCCACTCCTACGTAGCTAGTGTAGGCTTTGTGCACCTTCACACCACCTCCCTTGAGCTTAACGAGCTCCCTTATCCAAGAGGCCCATAATAACTGGAATTGTGAACATGCACACGTGAAACTGTGTCCAAGGTCAACGCACTCATAGTTTAATTTCTCTAACTTGAGACACTACAGGTCTCGAGCATTTGCATTTACAAACCATATCAAAACAAAATAGTTCCTTACTTATCTAAGTACACAATCAAGCAAAAATAAAGGAACACAACATATCCAGCAATCAGAGATGCACATCCTTGAAACATTCACAAGATATCCAACTTTATTTTATAGTTACAGCTCAATTACATAGGGTATAAGAATACTTATTTATTACAGGTTGAAGCCAACTAACTAACTGTGGGTGTTCGCCTTTCCACCCAACCATAGGCTCAGAGGCATTCACTCTTAGCACTCTATCCACCCTCGTGCCAAGCCATGATATCACTAGGGAATTTATGCCAAATTCTCAGAGATCCTTTCTTTGTCACATCCTCTGCGAGGTTTATCAGACTCTTCCTCAGCATCAAACTCATGACCTTCTACTCAAGTTTTGTTCTCTGCAATTTCTCCACTAGAGATCCTCGCGCACCATCCTCTTCCCTCGATCTGTCTACATTCCTATATCCCTTTCACACACATGACATCAAAAGAAATTCTTAAATTGTGCATGAAATGAAACCTCATTCCTTACCTATGAATCATTTCAGCATACCAAACCTTTCAAAATGTAGTTCAACATTAAGTGAATTTAATCCAAGGGGCCAATATCCATGGCCATATTCACTTACCATGAGTCCTTGCATTGATTTCAATTTTATCATAATTATGACAAGAATCTTGACATGGTGTGTTGGAGTTCAACCAACCTCTTCACCATGTGTCTTATTCATCCTCATTCACGCTTAACGGAGGACTATGCTTCTTGCTATAGGATGATCATGATCCCAAACCAACACATATGAAACTAGAAGTTTCTTTTGAACGCACCCAATCATTTTTCCTTCATTAGTAACCAGGGTGCAAACACTCATGGCCACCAAATTTTCTCTTTTCTTTAACACTCATGGCAATCCATTGTCTTCCCTTTTTGTGAAAACATGTAATTTCCTCAATGTATTAAATAAACTTGTTTTCTATGAGCACGTTTGCTCCCAATCATTCCTTGATTGATCAAAGTATTCATGACATATTAGTTCATGAATTATTTCAAGGATTTCAATCATTCTTTACTGCCAAAGGTTCACACCTCCATCATTCAGGTTCTCCTTCCTGAATCATACCCTACTTGGGTATCAATGGCATACAACGACCTTTTGAAATTACATGCATAACATTAAGGCACTAAAACATTTCAGAAGGGATTCTTACTCAATCACTTCATAGCTTGTGGCACATAGGTATGAACACTTTTATACATGTTCTTAGCTACTAGCACCCTTTTTCTGATTTTTACCTCATCAATAGTGCTTAATGGGGACTTTTACAGTCCCTTCAACAATATTTCAATAACAGCCTTCTCATAGTCATCCTCTTCTTGAGGTTGTTCATCATTGGTAACTGTCTTCCTCAACAAATCCAATTTCTTTCTACACATAGAATACATCATAAATATATTAGTCGCCATGTAAAATAAAATAATGCAAGTACCAAATAATTTAAATCAATAAACAGTTTCAGATATGTCCTAGAATATATTTATGCACTTGTCACGTTGTCCTCAATGTTTTTGTGAGTGCGAACTCAATCGAAATTTGAGTTGTTTCAATATTCTATAGCCAACCACATTCTCATGTCTTAAAACTTTTCACATACCATCCTTTCAATTTTCTCTTATCTCAAAGAAACACATTAGACAACAAGAAATGAGTTAAGGGATTCTTCCCTTTTCCATTGTACTTTTTCTCACAGCTGCTCATCTAAGGCTTATAATTTTGTTAAACAGTTCAAAGTTCTTAGGGTGGGAAAAGTGTTCCTCCTTTTTCATTTTATTTTCTTTTTCAATTTACTCCATGTTGGGACTTTCCTACTCTTTCCGTTGAGCAACCTTGGTTAGACCTCACCCTAAAATTTTTGGATACAACAACATTCTTTCATAGCAAACTTCTTTTTTTCATAATGGATCATGAACATGTGCATCCTGCACATTATATTTTCATTTAGTCAGGATGGTCAACCTTCATTCATTTTTCTTCCATTCATTCATTTGTTTTAGAATGTAATACAAGATTCTTATATATATATATATATATATATATATATATATATATATACATATATATATATATACATCAGCTTGTAGCCCATTGTTCAATTCTCTGCATTCATTAAGGTTGTGACTCTATTTTCTTGACAGAGTCTTCACACAGTTCCTCCACAGGGAACTTCTTCAACACACAACTTTCCTTGTTACATATCCATCACTATCTGTGATGGCCTCAACCTTGATTTAGCTTCATCTTGTTACCAAGCATTCCTTAAGGAATATAAACATGCATTTTTGTCATGCATCTAGATTATTTATTCACACCTATTCTGGTTTTTGTTAACTTACACCCATGATGTACTTAAACATATGCATAATAATACACCTATGTGTAGCTTCCATACGTATATTTCATAGCCCACATACATCTCTACTTTAAAATCAGTCAACTCATGATTATTCACAATCCTTCTCATGTGATCCTCAAAGGCATAAGCATTTTCCTCTTATTATGACAACAGAGCATCTTTGCTCATTTACTCTTTCATCTGTTTATATTAGTCTTTCTTGAGGAAATGGGATACATTCCCCTCAAGTTATCATTTCAAACATAACTTTCATGACTCTTCATAATAGATTCAGCCATGCATCCATGGTATTCATTTAATCTTGGCAAGTGCAATTCTTTCCTTACATATCACTCATCGAGGCAACCATATTGTGCCTTTAGTTTACATGTACTTTTACATCATACATGTGCATCAATTGCACATTTAATATCATTCATACCTAGTTGGTATTAATATCATACTTCATATCAAGAAGCTTCGCAATGCATTAAATCCATGCACTCAGGAATAATTAAACGCAGCTAAGCATTCATCATGCAAGCTTATTGCTTGCACCTTTTCCATGTCATCCACACACATGGACATGTCAAAATTCCAGATCCTTCTCCCAAGGATCTTCCAATCATTCTTATGATAAGTCTCATAGGGATACTCATCACTGAGATGCTCTCTCTGTTGGGAGTTGCATTTATATTATTCTTGTAAGCATATATATATATATATAGGTGCACCTCTTGCACATTTTTACCTCATCCATTCACATTGATATTTTATATTCAACATTAGTGTTCTTCAGTGAGAGATTATAGTCACTTATATATATGGTCTCATAGTCATAATTCATATTGATGTTTCCCTCTCTTCATGGAAATAACCAACCAGGGTCACTTTTCCATTTTCCGAGAATTAGCAACAGTGCCAAAGGACTCCTCTTTATCTTGCTTAAATAGATTATCTATGCTACAAGTTTCAACCATTATAGGTCAATTAAATTGATCTTATTCATTTTCATCAGTTCTTTGATCATGAGGAGTTTCATATACAGGTTTTAATCCTTTTATAAGAGCAGTAATTATTACTGCTAAGGACTCTATAAATCCATACAAAATTCCTTTAAGAACAAGGAATTTTCTATTAAGGTCCTAACCCTTGTATAATCAACCATCTTAAATGTCAGAGGCTCCAACTACTCGTTCTTAGAGGAAGTATTAAAAACACCAGTTTATCCATCCTTCGGTTTTAAGATTCCCTTGACAAGACCCTGCCATTATCGACCATTCACATTTAGGTCTTATCCTAACTGCTTATCACCACATTCCTACTTTTGTAGGGACAACCATTAATCCAACAAGTTAATAATTCTAATCCTTCTACTATGTTCATCATGATAAGATTTATGATGTAAAAATTTGAAAACAGTAAAAGAGTTCCAATCGACAATCCTTTTCCTCAAGGATTCAATGCACATAATACACAATTCTTTTTAAAGGTCGAAACATTTTTCAACAAGCTCAACTTAGCCTTGATATACCAGTCCTATGACTGGTCTCTGCTCCATCCATACCTATGTCTGAATCATTCTTTACTAGATAGGGTAGGGAAGGGTGCTCTATCCCTTCAATTTTTCTAAGAAAGGAAATCACTTGAATCTTTCATGATCCCAAGCAAGCCAAGTGTTGTTGCCATGCTCTGATATCACTTTGTAACACACCCAACTCCTTAAAGGGATTTTTAAGGGATGGGGTTTCAAAATTTTGTCATCCTTAATAAATCAAATCCCCCTTCTGGGGTATCTATCACGTTCTTCTCATCCAGAGCTTTCCAACCACTGTCTACACGCTCAAAAACGAGCTCTCCAAAGTTATTCAGGAATTTATTAGTCAAGGGCCATGTGGCATCCACGTGGTCCTTCTCATACATGTCATCCTGATTTCCCTGAAGTCATGGATCCTAGTGCTCCTAAACATATAATGCATATCTATCCACCATTAATCCGACGACGTATATTCCTCCACATTAACGTTTACGCCTAAGGGGAAGTTTCAGTGTTCGACACTTTGGCCCTTTTGGCAGTATGCGGTCTAATGGCCCAAGTCTCTCGAAGCCCCGTGAGATTTCCATGTGACTCTAGCCTTTGGTGTTTTTTTCTTATCCTTGACACTACACTCCAAACCATCAGAGTCTCGGACTCCCGAAGGGTCCACCCTCGCACAGGGTGATGTACCTGATGTGAAGTAAAACACAAGTGGGTCCCGCCTACTTCTCCCGCCAAATGGACCAAATGGTAAGTGCCAGGTGTGATACATGGAAAGGAAGAGATGACACATGGCCCCTTCAGTGGGTGACACATGCCACGTGTTAATGGGACTATAGGGTCTATAAAATGAAAAAATCTAGATGAAAAGTGGCACGTTGATTGTGGGTCTACATCACCTTATAAGACGTCATTGGGCCATGTCACTCCGGACTGATAGCCTTCCAAGCCCTTCAATCTCACGATCAAGGTGTGTCCACGTAACCCCTAGATTAGCGGCCTCCATTACTTAATAATTTCAGTGTTCAGGGAATCCATGGTGTGACTTCCTCCTTACTCTTGAATTTGGTCAGCTTCGGACTGACCACAGCCTAGATCTAATTGTCAAGCTCTGTCCACATATACTAACATATCTATGAATCTTGAGCACTTCAGGGATTCGACGTTTGGGATTTTGGCGATGCAAACTCCTCTTTTCTCCTGGATTTGGTAAGCATTGGGTTGAACACAACCTAGATCTAATGGATAGGGTCTATCCATATAGGTCACAAATCTATAACTCTCATGGCTTCAAGACTTAAAACTTCTAGATATTTGCGGTGAAAACCCCTCGTGACTCTTGAAGTTGGTTAGCGCCAGGCTGACCACAAATTAGATCCGACGGTCGGGCTTCATCCACATGGATCCATAGATCCACGGCCAGTGTTACTTAGGGATTCGGAGTTTATCGACATGCCACACCTCAAGTCCCCCGGAGTACCAAGTCTCCAGACTGTGGGATCTAGCACCATGCGTCCCCTATTTATCAACGTCTAAGATTTACTCCATCATATACAAATTCAAGAGTGTTCACACCTTGAATACTCTCATCCAAATTCCTTCGGATTGTCAAGCCTATGTACCATGAGATCTAGCACCACGTGTCACTGGTGGAAATGGCCAGGATTTACTCTGGACTTTGGAGCTTCGGAAATACTTGCTCCAAAATACATTTCTTCCCATTTCCTTCGGAGTGTTGAGTCCCCGGATGATGGGATATCCTCCCATGTGTCTTCTTCCTATCAATTGTCGATATTATCTTCGTGACTCTGACATTCGAGGTTTCTGGTGTTATAACCCCTCCATTTTCCTAAAGTGGTCAGTGTTGGGATGACCATGACGTAGATCCAATGGTCAAGGAGACTCCCAAATACCCTGGGATCTACAACTTGCAATACTTTGGGGTTGGTAAAGTTGTAACATCCTGGATCTCTTTCTGAGCTTTCCCTAAGGTTCATGTGTCTTGTTCATATGGATCCTCCCGAATTTCTCATGGTCTATACTTAGAAGAGAATTTGCTAAGGCCGTGAGCCTGAACCCTTGGTCACACATATGAAAGGTTTGGAGGATGTTCCCCCTTGTCTACACTCTAAGGGAATTATACCTCTTGAGCTTACTAGTACCTCAAATGAATTGAGGGGACGCTCCTTGTTTTTCTTCAGGAGTTTAGAACTTAGATATTTCAACACTCCTATGTATCTTGTGTAGTCGTTGTGTACCTTCATGCCACCTCTCTTGATCTTAATGAGCTCCTTTATCCAAGAGGCCAAGAATAACTAGAAGTGTGAACATGCACACGTGAAACTATGCCCAAGGTCGATGCACTCACATTTCAATTTCTCTAACTTGAGCCACTACAGGGATCGATCATTTGTGTGTACAAACCATATCCAAACCAAATAGTTCCTTACTTGTCTAAGTACACAATAAAGAAAAAATAAAGGAACACAACATATCCATCAAGCACACATGCACATCCCTGAAACATTCATAGGATATCCAACTTTATTTTATAGTTACAGCTCAATTACACAAGGTATAAGAATACATATCTATTACAAGTTGCAGCCAACTAAATGACTATGGATATTCTCCTTTCCACCCAACCATAGGAATAGAGGAATTCACGCTTAGCACTCTTTCCACCCTCGTTCCAAGCCATGATATCACTAGGGAATTTATGCCAAATTCTCAAAGATCCTTTCTTTGTCACAGCCTCTGTGAGGTTTATCAGATACTTCCTCAGCATCAAGCTTGCGGCCTTCTGCTCAGGTTCTGTTCTCTGTCGTTTCTACACTGGAGAGCCTCATGCACCATCCTCTTCCCCTAACCTGTCTGCATGCCTATCTCCCTTGCACACATCCCTCCTTGGGAAGGTTATCCTTTATGTCATGTTCCTTCTATCAGAAGGAAACTCGGGCCAGCCTATGTATGCCAAACCCTGTGGTACTTCGGGCTAACATTATTCAACCAGACCATGATTCCATTCATGGGGGTGGTTGATGGTTCAACCACTGATCCTTTCTTCATTACTTGATTCCTCCTTGGGAACCAGAGGAGGTTTATTATCCCCCAAGGGAAATTTGGATTCATTTGACATAATGCACTCTCTCCATAGTTTTTCCCATTCTTTCTCCTAGTGATATCATGGCGAGTACTTCAAGGATTCACACCCACAGTGAGTCATTGGTAGTTTAAACCATAATACATTTACATTGTTCCCATGTCACAACACGGTAATCGTGATCAATGATTAATTACAAGTTGAGGGAAACACGGGTGTTACAACTCATGTCCCTTTTCAAGTGTACTCTCATATATGGTGATGACATCACACCCACAATAAGTTTCAAGTCCCTCAACAATGGTGGAATTTATCACGTGTACAAGGAACAATGGATAAATAGAAAATGTCAATTATGATAACAAAATCCTCTTTTGTTTTGTTCTTTGGGGTCTTGTGATTTTCCTTCCCTAGTTAGTAGATTGTTCTATCTGAAATTATATATATATAGATGGATCTGTTAATTTAATTTATACCATCTTCAGTCCGCTCTTAAATATTTGCAACACAAATACTCATTTTTCAATGAAATTTTGAACTTTTAAATTTCCAATAAATTGGTTGTGGTCAAAAGACCAAGATAAATCAAAGAAAATTTAAGAATTTTTGTGTGGCCAATGGCTAGGACAAAAAAACTAGATTTGATACCAATGTGACGAACAATTGTTGTTCATACAAAAAACATCCAATATAAATAGGATAGTAAATATATTTAAATAAGTATGAATGATGACATGATTGAAGATACAATAATAGTGTTGTGTGTCTATATATATATATATATA